>JAVSCE010016720.1:0-13606 GCA_032199065.1 Smutsia gigantea | reverse complement strand
AGACAGAGAGAGGGAGAAAGAGAGAGGGACGGAGAATTCTATCTCTTGATTATTTCAGATTAGTGAAGCCTCAGTTATTTTCTAAATGGAATGCCATTTATCAAATCCCTAAATTGAATCGTAAAAATGACAAGTGGAAAAGCTGAACTTCAAATGCAACCTTCAAAATAGCCAAAAAATATGGAGAAACTAGCTCATTTGGATTAAGTATTCCAAACTAAAGAAAAGTCTAATTATGTAAAATAAAGAAAACTGTTTTTTACAGTGTTGCCAGCCAGGAATCCTTCTGGACTACTTAGTGATGTTCTATCCATATGTCTGAAATTTTATGAAATAGGTAAAATATTTTTCATGCATTTTCTACATTACTAATTTGGTAAATCTATTTTTCATAAATAGTTATGGTTATGCTCAATACAGTGTCTAAATTGTGGGAATACATCAAGATAAAAAAGGGTATATTCCAAGAACACAAGGAGTTCAATATCAGAAAATTTGCTAACGTAATTCACCATTCAAACAGATTAAAAAGGGAGGAACATAGCAAACCATTATTTTGCTCATAACTCTATAATTTGGGCAGGACTTGGTAGAGATAGTCCATCTCCGTTGCACATTGTTTTGGTTGGAGTAGCTCGACTAGGGCTGGCAATTCAACGAAGAAAGCTCACTTACATGGCCAGCAACTAGCTGTCGTCTAGAAAGCCAGCTGGAATTTTTAGGGGAGCCTCAGTTTCTGTCTACAGGGAGCTCGGGCTTCTTTCCAGCATGCAGCTGTGTTTCTAGAGCAAGTGTTTGAAAAGACCTGGGCAGAAGCTTCTTAGGATTTAGCCTTGGGTGTCCCAGAGTATCATGTCTACTGCATTCTATTAGGCAGCAAGTCTCTCAGCCTCAATTCAAAGGGAGGAGACTACCTAGTCTGGTTTGGAAGTGCCAGCTTTTATAAGAGTTGTATGAGAACATTAGCTGCTTGTACCTGGAGATGATGGGGTCTATGGGAAGGTATAGCACCCCCTTGACCAAGAGGCAGAAGTCACTGGTGCCATGAGAAGCTGAACCTGGGTTCACCCTCTCCACTGGGCAGAAGAAATAAGCTAGGTCCCAGTTAGTTTGCTGACCAGAAGACCCACAGCAAGCACCGCAGTGAGCATTTCAGCCAGTCCTCTCACTGTACTCCAAGTTTGTTTGTCTGTTTGTCTGTTTGCATGCATTGTACTGGATACTTCCTGAGCCCCTTCAATCTGGAAACTCAGAATCTTCAATTTTTGAATAATTCAGGTCTCTGTTCTCTCTTCTTGGAATTCCTGTGACTTGGCCATTGGATTCCCTAGACTAGTCCTCTAATTTTCATATCTTTTCATTCTTATTTTCCATCTCTTTATACATTTGCCCATTGCCTCAATTTTATCTTCTAATATTCTACTGAGTTTTTTTCCACTGCTAATATGCGTTTAATTTCCAAAACTTCTTTTCTGTTCATTATAAAATTTTTATCATCTTCTTCTTGTTTCATCGTTACATTTTATCTCCCTGAGGACATTAAACAGAGCTTTCTTTTTGTTTTAAGTTTTCTTTTAACTGGATAGCTTCTGTTTCTTCCAAGTTGCTGTTTTCTATTTGTTTTTGCCCTTATTTTCTATGTTAGCTTCCCTTATATACCTGGAAATCCTTGGCTATTTGCCCTTGATTAAAAGTAGGAGACTAAAGAGCTAATTAGAAGCTTTGGGCATGAGATCAAGATCTAGCAACTCTGAGTATTCCCTTTTAGTTTATCCAGGTTTTGTTGTGAAAACCTGGGTGTTGATATATTTAAGGATTTCCTCTTGTCCTGGTCATAATTCCAAGAGCCTTCCAGCACAGACTGGAATGTAAGAGTATGGTTGACTGTTCTGGAATCCAAATAAGGGATGAAGGCTAGAGGCCTCGGCATTCAGCATTCTGTGAAGTATATGGTTACTCATTCCCCCTGTTTTTGGCGTCCTGCCCACATTCTTGCAACTGTGCTTGGAATGCAACTTCCCCACATGCCACTACGCAGAGATCCTGTCTTACTTTCTCCAGAAATAAATCTCCGGCCTTCTGCCTGGACTATTGCCTCGAGGCGCAGAGAGGAGGAGAAAATTTTTTAAAACTAATCTTTTCTCAAACAGCATTCACTCCATACTCATTATAGCATGACCCCATCATGCACACCCATAAAAGGTCACACTTCATATCCAGTTCCAAATGTACCTGGAACTAACAATTCCTCAGCTTTTTCAAGATGTGAGTAAATTGTGAGCTGTATTCAGTCACAGATTTCTTTGTTGTTAGCTAAGATCTGGTCTTCCAGTAGTTTGCTCTCAACCGCCTGCTTTCCACCTTACAAAACTTTGTTGCTGTTTTCTCCTCTCAGGTTGTCACCATACTGAGAATTTTTGCCTATTTACAGTACACCTTGTCTGCAATTTTAATAGGCTTGAGGAAGAAATTAAATTAGATGCATTCTCTTATCCCAGTTGGCATCCTAACTTAGAAGTATATATATATATACATATGTTTCCTCCTACCTCCTGAACAGTGTTTATAAGTTTGTCCCCTACTGAAACAAAATGAGAGTACACAAAAATAATCTAGTCTATAAGTTGAGGTGCTATAGCTTTCTGATGTATAACCAAGCTTGTAAACCTCTCTAAAATGGCTACCTACTGTGCAGTCTGTGGTAGTTTAACTTCTACAAATTCTTTAAAGTTTATTTGTGTTTAAAATTTTATTGGATGGCATAGCAGTGGGTCCCAGAAACAGACTTCATGGGTTTAAAAATCAGACCTTGAATAGTTTATTCAACTCTTCTGAGACTCAGTTTGTTCAACTCGAAAAAAGAAATGATGAGTATAATATTAACATCACTGTTTATCAAAAGAATTAAATGAGTTCAAATATATAAAGGGCTTTGAATAGGGCCTGACATCTAATAAGTATACAATAAATGTTAGGAATTAGAATTGAAATGCAATTTAACATATTGACATTAATTTTTTTTTGATGTGCAAATCCTTAAGATAACTTTTGCGTAGTATTTATGAAATTAAATCATCCTACATACCATTGAAAAGAGTGACCTTCAAAAAAGTTGATACCTGCTGTTTCTTTAACAGGAAAACTTAAGACAGACATTTATAATTTCTAGCTTGCACTTACCCTAAACTTCACCAGTTCTGCCAAAACTTAGGAGAAAATGGTACTTTAAAATCATCATAATTGTACTGACACAAATTAAAACTATGAGGCAGCCATTGCGTTTGTCAATTTAAAAAAACAATATATAATTAACAGCAAGCTAAGCTCTGTGCAATAATTCCTTCACATGTTTTAAAGAATTACCTTTTTTGTTTGGTAATTAAAGCCAATCACTTTTTTTTCTTTTTACTATCAAAACGAACCCCTTTTGATGTCTTATTGCTTAATTAGAGGAGAAAAGGCTTCCCTGCTGATAAAAATATTTCACCACTTGAAAAGAAGCATTGCAGTGTATGCTAGGCTCTGGTTGAAATATAGCATGAACCAAGAGTGACATCTAGTGATCATGTAAGTTCATCACATGGAACTATGCCCTTGGAATTATTTCATTATTTCTACAGCCCCTTTTTATTAAAAAATAAAAATAAACAAAAATAAACTCTTTTAAGTGGGTACCTTTCATATTTTATGAACTTCAACATGCAGAAGATCATGACATCAATAAGGGACTTGATATGCAATGAAAATCAATTAGGAGATATTTTGAATTCCAAAAGCACACAAAAAAATTGCAATTTGATTTATCTCATCTCATTGGTAGGAAAGATGAAACCTATTTTTCATGTTACAATAAGCATACTGATTCTTTTGATACGATATGGGGATTTTGCCGAAGATTTCTCCCACAAATCAATTTAAAAGAAGTCAAAACCAAAATAGCTAACAACCAAAAGCGAAGTATAAAGACGGTATTATCAACACTGAACTCAGGGAACATGTCTGACCTTGTCTACAAACTTCACAAGGCATCGATGAGGAATAATTCAGTTTAGAGCAGGGTAAATGTAAATGCCGGGAGTCAAAGACAATTTCCTTCCGGAAAAGGTCAAAGTGGTAGAGCAAGACATTGAAAAAAACTTCCTTGGTGCTGTCAAGTTGAGAAATCCTAGACCTGATGATGGGAGCATACTAAGAAAAAGACATGGACTATATGCTCTGCGGTCCTTTAGCCAAGATTCCACAGCAGGAGCTAGAACAGATACCAAGCAGGAAGGGTTTTCTCTCTGACCCACGACCAAATGGGGAGGTATGGGGATAATTCTTGGGTGACAGTGCAATTAAAGACAGATAAGTGTGGGGATAGAAGTGCAGCAACACACCCACACTCACACACACTGAAGACACATATTGGATAAAAAATATAATGACTGTTCACCATAGGGTTCACTCATCCTGAAGAGAACAGCAAAACACACTGGAGGTAACATGTTCTCACAGTTGGTTAGGAAATATTACTATCTCAATTCAGCCAGCCTTGAGTGCAGGGGTTTCAACAGTTATGACAAGAAAGGGAGCAGAGATAAAGTTCCCTGAGTACAACTGCCTTTAGACAGAGCTTCCTACCGATACTAAACTAACATCTAGTCTTCTGTCTCTAAGTGAAGACTCAGACAGTGCCCAGCGAAACAGGAAAAGAAGTCAATAAGAAGCCATACGTGGCATTTGGGGCCAAATAATAATGATGGATAAACTATTCTGATTCAGAGTTGAGAATAATAGACAATCTTTCGTGATATCTATTACTGATATCCATTTAGCAAATGGAAAAAAGGAAGTGAACATTGGCATCCAAAGAAGAAATTTACTCTAATAAATAGGAAAAAAATCTAGAAAACAATCCTTAATAATGTCAGAGAAAAGTTGACATATGAGAATAAAATAAAAATAGAACAGAGTGAGGTATTTTAGGAGGAATTTAATAGCATTTTAGAACCTCAAATTCATTAGAAGCAAATTTTACCCAACGGACAAATGAACCAATGACTTTGGGACATGTTTAAGATACCCACACAAAGCAGAGGAAAAGGACAAAAGGATAAAGATAATGTAAAAAGAAAATAATAGATACAAAAGAAAGACAATAGAAAACCAATTTTTTGTAATTGGTATACATAAAAGGACAGACTCTATGGAACTTAATTTTTAAAACTTGCAAAAACTGGAGGCAAGCACACCTAAATCTACAGATTTAAAGGAACCACTGTATTCTGGATAAATATAATTAACTGGAATTAATAATTAAACTGCTCCACACAATCATGTATAAATATGGTTAATATCCTTTTAACTTTATTTAATTATTCAGTTCCTCAACTGCTGTATTAGCAGGAAGTCCAGTATCTCCCTCTTGAATCTCATCCTCTTACAGATCTATCCAGGAATTCTCATGGCCATTACAATCCCCCAAAGCTCAGAAGGCGTATACTCCAGCCTCCACATCTGTGCAGGAATAGAACTGCACCATGATCAGCCCACTCCTGTCATTAGTCCTCACTGCAACCAACAGGTTATTGAAAGCCAATCCGTGTACGTGTGGATAATAGCAAATCACCATTTGGCAAACAGCACAGTAATAATGTGGCAGGCAGAGCTGTCAATGGATGCTAAAATTAACGGGCAAAGAGTAATGAGAAATAGGATCGTCTCAAAGAATCTCCCTCCAAAATATTTATTAATGGAAAAGAGAAGAAGAATAGAAATATCACATTGGAAAAACCCGCAGACCCCACTTAGACCAAGTGATCCAAGGTAATGTCGTCACCAGAGATATGACATGTTGACATCACATACCTCGTGAGAGGATGTACTGAGAAAAGCATCTTCAGATCTGTGGTTTTTTTCAAAAATGCGTAACTGCCATCTAATCATGCATAAAAAAAAACCAGATAAACCCAAATTGAGGGACATTCTAAAAAAAACTTACCAGTAAGTACTCTTCAAAAGTGTAAAGTTCATGAAAGACAAAAGAAGACTTGAGGAAATGTCATAGATCAGAGTATATGAAGAAATTGTGAGAACTGAATGCAGCATGGGTTCCTGAATAGAACCCTAGAGCTGAAGAAAGACACAAGTGACAAAATGTAAATGAGATCTGTAGTTTAGCCAGTATTATTGTAAATGTTAACTTCCTGGTTTGGGTAATTATGATTATATAGTCTGTTGCTAACATTGGAGAAAGCAGGATGAAGGGCTTATGAGACTTTCTATACTGTTTTTGCAACTTTTCTGGAATTTAAGAATTATTTCAAACTAAAAAGGGTTTTCTTTAAGTCCATATAATACATTTAATCCTGACATAGTTCCCTGTCCAGCACACACTGTCCTTTGAAAGGAGTGATCTGTCCCCTCCGTGCTGTCCCACCCAAATTTGTCCCACCTTTGGGCTACTTGGAGAGGAGCTTTTTGTGCTCAGCACTTTCCAATTTTCATACAAAGACACATCCTGGTTTCCATTGGGCCAGAAGTGCTGGGGTGGGACTAGTTTTTGGTTTGGTCTCCTTGGAATGTCAAAACCATGTCTGCCTTTCACTAGAGAGAATAATCCCTAGGGCAAGCAGAGTGTTTATTCTTAATCCTTAAACCATGAAGGATTATTATTACTGTTTCCCTAGCTATTCTTCCACTGCTTGGGCCCCTGCAGACATAGCAGGCCTGGTGGGTCCCCACCCCTCCCCACCATGTCATGAGTTCTCCTGCACCTGCAGTAGGCAGTTCCCAGAGGCTGAGGTTCCTGCCGGCCACGCCTCTTCGCACTCCTTTGTCCAGAGCTCTTCATGGCACCCAAAGAGCTTAGTCCTGGCAGGTGTGACCTGCAGTGTGGGAGAGGTAAGGCCCCAGAGGGGCAAACCAGGAGGGAAGGAAGTGGATGCATAAATGCTGCCTCCTGCTTCCCTCAGGGGCTAATAGTCAGAGGCATGTTCCACTCCCCACAGGCCCTCGGCAGGCCTGGGCCCCCAGAGCTCGCAGCAGTGGCAGGCTCCTGAGTGTGCTCTTTTGGCTGTCCGCTTTACCCTACCGCACTGTCACCACTTTCTTACTTGTGTTCCCTGGGATCACCTCCCAAATTAACTACCTGCATCCAAACTGTGACAGAGTTATAGTTAGTGATACAGAAAATATTGTCAAGCTATTCTGAATTGAAAACAAAACATATTAGAAAGCAGTATTACCAGTTCTTATCTAACCAGCTCGGCTGTGGCTTCCTCCCCTACAACCAACCACTGACATGGAGTTGAAGCTAGAGGGAGGCTGTTGGGTCTCCATGCTAACCTCACATGGGTCATGGAGTATGTGCCTGAAGGGGAGTGCTGTGTGCAAAGGAGGGGAATATGTAGGTTAGAGCAGATGAAAGCCAGACTCCAGCGACAGGCACAAGCAGGGGAGGACTTCTTTGCTCCCTCCCTTCTCCCCACTTCCTGACAAGCCCACTGGCTGCTGGGATGCCTTGTGTGGCAGCCCCATCCAAATGCCACGCAGGGTGTCAGATGACTTGGGGTAATGCCAGAATTTGGCTGCAGGCTGGAGCTGGTGAGAGTAGTGCAGGTCTATAGTCTCCTCTCTCACCACCTACCTCTGCTGTCAGGACTCCACCCACACCCCAACAACGTGGGCTGGGCAGTTACAAAAAGAGGAGGCGGCCCTGTTTCCTAGAAGGGAGGCCTAGTATAGAGGTTAGAGGGTGAGAAAAATAAGTGGTTGAGCCCAGACTGTGTTATTCCAAAACATAGCACCACTTTTAACTAATTCAGGATGACACAAGCTAAGGCCTAGGTTTTCACCCCTCTCCCAGCTAAACATTGTCAGTCAAGGGAATCAGGCCCAAGGGAATATAAAGAGTTACAAGGAGACCTCTGAGAATGCAAAGAAATTGCCTTCATAATTTAAATCAATGTTAGAAAAAGAAATGATAGGGCACACTTCACATGGTTATTATGATGACTAAATGTAGTGCATGGAGCTCACAGTCCAGGTGCAATTGTCTGTGCCCATGCAACAAGACGGATGCAGAGCGCTGTGGAGCGGCGTTTGTGTATTTGGAAGTGGGAAGACAAGGTTGTGTTCCTAACTGCTTCCATATCTTCTGTGAAGTAGGGAATGAGGTATTACATAGGGCAAAGGTGAAGGTTTTAAGGTATTTGAGGGGATACAGGGGGGAACCAGGAAGGTTGGAAGTTTGAGGAAATAGCTTCATGGAGACAAGACAGTGAACACCCAGATAAATCCAGCAGGATTGAGTTCGTAGTGGGACCAATCTTCTCTGTTACATGACTTCTGTCATCAGTGCTGGGCTGCACTTCTGCAAACATTGATGGAACAGAGTTTATCCAAGGTTTAACCAGGGTAAATGTTTTGCAGACATGGGGCAAAAAGATAAAAGGTCATAGCAGTTTAGAGAATTACAAAGGCATTATTAAAGTGATAAACATTTAGTTTAAGGTGGAAAAAGAGAAATGTAGAAAAATGGCTGGCAGACAGGGGAGACCTGGAGAGACTAAAGACTAACGTTATTTTTATGCATTTCATCTTTACATATTTCCTACAGCTTGCTGAACGAACAGTTATTCTTAAGAGAATGAGCCTTTTGTTTTCCTCTTTATACTTTACAGGTCATATACTCTTATATACATTTAATTCTAATTATCAAATATTTTGTAAAAAGAATGCAGAGGTGAAATTATAAAATTTGACTTCCAGGAAGATGGCGGTGTGAGCAGGGTGGCAGAAATCTCCTCCCAACACTATATTTATCTACGAAAACACAGAAAATACATCTATTCCTAAAAGAGAGACGAGAACACACAGGAAAGCGCACACTGTGCAGCTACACCCGAGAGCACTCGGCACCCCAAGAGGCGGGTAAGATACCGAGCCGCGACCCGGCGGGACCCGAGCCCTCCCCCACCCAAGCGGACCGGCGGGAGGACAGGATTCAGAGCCGGGAGGGAGTGGAAGTACACCCCGTGAAGTAGCCAGCCCCGGTGATCTGCGCGGGGAGCCCTGACCCACATTGCGCAGTGCAGCAGAGATTGGAGAGACAGAGGGGCAGGATCTGAGCAGGGAACGCGCCAGGGTGCTTGCAGCCGGATCCTGGGAAGGAAAAAAAAAAAAAAGCGCGCGCTTCTTCAGTGGTCTTAAAGAGACAGGAGCCCAGCAGAGTGAGCTGACGCCCACACCTCAGCCCAGCAGGCTGGGAGTCCTGGGAAGCCAGACGCCTTAGCTGGCGACTGGACAGTTGTGAGCTACTGGCCTGAATACACTTCTCACTGAGATCAACAGCCTCCCACTCACTCCAATTCCTGCCATGATAGTACTTGAAGGGCAGCACAATGTTGTGAACAGTGGGGCAATAGCCAATCAGAGTTATCTCCATTGTAACTTGCTGTCCGTGGGCATTTTTTTGTTTTTGGTTTCTTTTGTTTTGTTTTGTTTTTTTTTGTTTTTGTTTTTGTTTTTCTTTTCTTACTTTTTCTTTTTCTTTCTTTCTTTCTTCTTTTTTTCTTTTTTCTCTTTTTTTTTTTCTTCTCTTTTCAAAGTCTTAAAGAGCCCAGCTGACATACGTGGCAACTATCAGTGACCAATTATATAGCCATGAAAAGACAGAGGAATATGGTTCAGACCAAAATCAACCAGACAACTCCAGAGAGGGAGTCTGAAGGGATGGAAATGCACAACCTCCCTGAAAAAGATTTCAGAATAAAAGTCATAACCGTGCTGATGGACCTACAGAGAAATGTGCAAGAGCTGAGGGAGGAAGTGAGGGAACTGAGGAAAGACAATACAGAAATCAGACAAGCGATCGACGGGCTTAACAACAGAATGGATGAGATGCGAGAGACTGTTAATGGAATAGAAAACAGAGAACAGGAGTACAGAGCAGCTGAGGCAGAGAGAGATAAAAGGATTTCTAGGAATGAAAGAATATTAAGAGAACTGTGTGACCAATTTAAACGGAACAATATTCGCATTATAGGAGTACCAGAGGAAGAAGAGAGAGAAAAACGGATAGAAAGTGTCTTTGAAGAACTAATTGATGAAAAATTTCCCTCACTGGGGAAGGAAGTAGTCTCGCAGTCCACCGAATCTCATAGATCCCCCAACACAAGGGACCCAAGGAAGACAACACCAAGACACATAATAATTAAGATGGCAAAGATCAAAGATAAAGATAAGGTATTAAAGGCAGCTAGAGAGAGAAAAAAGATCACCTACAAAGGAAAACCCATCAGACTATCATCAGACTTCTCAACAGAAACCTTACAGGCCAGAAGAGAATGGCATGATATATTTAACGTTATGAAACAGAAGGGCCTCGAACCAAGAATATTGTATCCAGCACGATTATCCTTTAAAAATGATGGAGGGATTAAACAATTTCCAGACAAATGAAAGTTGAGAGAGTTTGCCTCTCATAAACCACCACTACAGGAAATCTTAAATGGACTGCTCTAGATGGAAGCACACCTAAGGCTAAAAAGATGTCACCAAATAAAATAAAATCATAGCAAAGAAAGAAGACCATCCAAATTCTAACTAAAGGCAAACAATAAAACACCTATTATAGAAAGAATGGAGGAGTAGGAATAAGAAGGGAGAGAAAGAAAGAAACATCAGACTGTGTTTACAATAACTTAACAAGAAAGTTAAGTTAGATTGTTAGATAGTAAAGAAGCAACCCTTGAACCCTTGGTAACCATGAATCTAAAGCCAGCAATGGCAATAAGTACATACCTATCAATAATCACCTAAATGTAAATGGGACTGACTGCAATTAAATCAAAAGACACAGAGTAACAGAATGGATAAGCAAGACCCATCTATATGCTGCCTATAAGACTCACCAAATCCAAAGATATACATTGACTAAAAGTGAAGGGATGGAAAAAGATATTTCATGCAAACAACAAAGAAGTGCTGGTAAGCGTGGCATTTGTATCAGACAAAATAGGAATTCTCAAAAACGAAGAAAGTAGCAAGAGATAAAGAAGGACATTACATAATGATAAAGGGGTCAGTCCAACAAGAAGATATAACCATTATAAATATATATGCACCTAACACAGGAGCGCCAGCATATGTGAGACAAATACTAACAGAATTAAAGGAGGAAATAGACAGCAATGCATTCATCTTAGGAGACTTCAACACACCACTCACCTCAGAGGACAGATCAACCAGACAGAAAATAAGTAAAGACACAGAGGCACTGAACAACACACTAGAACAGATGGACCTAACAGACATCTGCAGAACTCTACACCCAAAAGCAACAGGATACACATTCTTCTCAACTGCACATGGAACATTTTTCCAGAATAGACCACATACTAGGCCACAAAAAGAACCTCAGTAAATTCAAAAATATTGAAATCCTACCAACCAACTTCTCAGATCACAAAGGTATTAAACTAGAAATAAATTTTAGAAAGAAATCAAAAGGCTCACAAATACATGGAGACTTCTTAACAACACTCTCCTAATTAATCAATGGGTTAACTAATCAAATCAAAACAGAAATCAAAGAATATATGGAGACTAATGACAACACAAAGCCACAACTTCTGTGGGACGCAGCAAAGGCAGTTCTAAGAGGAAAGTATATTGCAATCCAGGCCTATTTAAAGTAGGAAGAACACTCCCAAATGAATAGTCTAAAGACACAATTACTGAAATTGGAAAAAGAAGAACAAATGAGGCCCAAAGTCACCAGAAGAGGGACATAATAAAGATTAGAGAAGAAATAAATAAAATTGAGAAGAATAAAACAATAGAAAAAATCAATAAAACCAAGAGCTGGTTCTTTGAAAAAATAAACAAAATAGATAAACCCCTAGCCAGACTTATTAAGAGAAAAGAGAATCTACACACATAAACAGAATCAGAAATGAGAACGGAAAAATCACGACGGACCCCACAGAAATACAAAGAATTATAAGAGAATATTATGAGACTCTATATGCTAACAAGCTGGAAAACATAGAGGAAATGGACAACTTCTTAGAAAATACAACCTTCCAAGACTGACCAAACAAGAAACAGAAAACTAAACAGACCAATCACCAGTGATGAAATCGACTTGGTAATCAAAAACTACAAACGTTCCCTGGGCCTGATGGATTCACCTCTGAATTCTACCAGACATATATAGAGAAGAAATAACACCGATTCTCCTTAAAGTTTTCCAAAAATAGAAGAGGAGGGAATACTTCCAAACTCATTCTATGAAGCCAGCATCACTCTAATACACCAAAACCGGGCAAAGACCTCACCAAAAAGAAAATTACAGACCAATATCCCTGATGAACGATGCAAAATGCAACAAAAATATTAGCAAATCGAATTCAACAATACATCAAGAGGATCATACACCACGATCAAGTGATCTATCCAGGGATGCAAGGATGGTACAACATTCGAAAATCCATCAACATCATCCACATCAACAAAAAGAAGAACAAAAAACACATGATCATCTCCATAGATGCTGAAAAAGCATTTGACAAAATTCAGCATCCATTCCTGATTAAAACTCTCAACAAAATGCGTATAGAGGGCAAATACCTCAACATCATAAAGGCTATATAAGACAAACCCACAGCTAACATCATACTTAACGGCAAGATGCTTAAAGCTTTTCATCTAAGATCGGGAACAAGACAAGGATGCCCACTCTCTCCACTGTTATTCAACATAGTACTGGAGGTCCTAGCCACAGCAATCAGACAAAACAAAGACATACAAGGCATCCAGATTGGTAAAGACGAAGTCAAACTGTCACTATTTGCAGATGACATGATACTGTACATAAAAAACCCTAAAGATTCATTCCAAAACTACTAGAACTAATATCTGAATTCAGCAAAGTTGCAGGATACAAAATTAACACACAGAAATCTGTTGCTTTTCTACACACTAATGATGAACTAACAGAAAGAGAAATCAGAAAAAGCAATTCCATTCACAATTGCATCAAAAAGAATAAAATACCTAGAATAAACTCATAGAAGGAAGTGAAAGACCTGTGTTCTGAAAACTACAAGACACTCCTAAGAGAAATTAAAGAGGACACTAACAAAATGGAAAAGCATCCCATGCTCTGGCTAGGAAGAACTAATATTGTCAAAATGGCTATACTACCTAAAGCAATCTACAGATTCACGTAATCCCTAGTCAACTACCAACAGCTTTCTTCAATGAACTGGAACAAATAATTTAAAATTCATGGAACCACAAAAGACCCCTACGTGCCAATCCTGAGAAGGAGGAATCAAACAGGGGAATTACACTCCCTGACTTCAAGCTCTACTACAAAGCCACAGTAATCAAGACAATTTGGTATTGGCACAAAAACAGACCCACAGACCAGTGGAACAGAATAGAAAATCCAAACATTAACCCAAAAATATACAGTCAATTAATATTTGATAAAAGTGCCTTGATATACAATGGGGAGATGACAGCCTCTTCAGCAGCTGGTGTTGGAAAAACTGGACAGTTACATGTAAGAGAATGAAACTGGACTACTGTCTAGCCCCATACACAAAGGTAA
>JAVSCE010016719.1:0-10634 GCA_032199065.1 Smutsia gigantea | reverse complement strand
AAGGACACTAAGCATATACATATTTTAAAATAAAACATTGTCTAAGTAGGTTAGGTTTTACAATCTAATTCCATTTAGGAATGTTTTCATAAACTTTTTCAAGATGGGTAGTGTTTCCAGATGCCACCTAATATCAAAAATTTGGTTTGTGTAAATGTGATGACTTTTCATTTTAATTCTGTTATTGGGACTATGGAATAAAATTTAGTATAAAGCAGATCATATTGAATAATAATAAAAAGGTGTTTTGTTTTTTTTCTTAAATACCAATGAGATCTTGAAATTAGGCCTTTGTTATATTAAAATTCAGTATGACACTTCAATTGCAATCCTAATGGGGAGTCTTTTGTAAGAATGATTAAAAAAGTGCAAAACCTATCAAAGAAATTATAGAACATTCCCAGAGTGAAACGAACCCATTGGGGTTCCAACTGAAGTTTTTTTTATGTTACAAAAGTTTCCTTCTTGGAAGTAGAATGGATATTGAACAAAATTAGAGCATTGTTTTCACATATGCCTCAGCTTATAAAATGATGAGATGCCAGAAAATAGAAAACCATTATCAAATCTTCTGGATATTTATAGTATTTTTGTCAAAATATTGAAAAAACATTCACCAGACACCCAATCTCTACGTATTCTAAAGCAAAGACCACTGTTTGCTCATTTTTTTGGTTGACTAGTGAAGAATGAGTATATTCATATTGCAATTTACAAGTTTTCTGCATAAGTTTTAAACAACATAATGAGTACATAATTTTCTACTAACCAAGATTTTGCAATTTTATTTTCTATACTGATCAATCTATGATTTAGACATTTAGAAGGCCATTTATCAAAGTGATATAGTTAGGAAAAATCCTGGTAGTTTAGTATATTTAGTGTGGGATCTATGCTATTTTAGCTCATTAAAGGCAGGCCTGTGAACTAGATATTTTCTTATGTGATAAAAGCAAAAGATGTGCTTGGAAATAAGAAGACCCATGAACCAGCTGTCTAGATTGATAGAGCTGCTATCACTGTCTCAGTGTCCTAAGAGTCCAACCAGTTAGTAAGTTGACTCTCATTACCTGTGTTCTAGTAGAACATCAAGAGAAGCCAGTGTCAACAACAGAAAACACAGGTGAATAAAATACTGGCAAATAGCATTCATAATAGAAGGTCAGTTAATGCATTGCAAAGCTATTTCCTACTTGGGAATCACTAAACCAGTAACGAATGTAAAACATTACTATTAGCAACATAATAATATAGTAGGTGTCCTGACTGGAGGCCAGGAAATTTGATATTTAGCATCACATTCTCCCTTGATTTCTGTTTGAATTACCACCCAAATAATCTACGAATTTCTACAGTCTTAAAAATTTTCTCAAAAAAATACATTTTCAATTGATCATAAATAATTTTATATACATGGAGAGTCTATGGAATTTTAAAATTTAGTTACCATTGAGATTATAACCCTATTTTAAAGTTGAATAAACAGATGATCACAAACCTAGAAAACAATTACCTGATTCTCAAACTAATGTTCTTTGACTGTAGGGTACTGCTGCTCAAATCAGGAGATATTCAGACTGGATGGACAAAAAGGAGTCTTTTTTTTTTTTTTACTTTTCATAAAGTCATTTAATTCTTACAATAATCCTATAATGTGGCAGAGTTGTTGAATTACAGTTACACACACACACACACATACACACATATGTTCTCTCGTTGAAAATAGTGCCACCACTACCACATCCTCAGACCGTTACCCCTCACACTTTATTAATCTCTAAAATTCTTGAAAAGGCAAAATGGTCCCCCTGTCTTCAACTCATTAGCACCACCCATGAAATCTGGTCTAATCCAAAAAGGAGTCTTGATGGCAAAATTTTCTTAGTATGTTATTTCATTTTACTTCTCTTTTTTTTTCTACTCTCATTTTATCACTATTATGAAGTCACACAGATGTTTAATTAAACATAGGTTACTTGACATCTTTTTCTTTATTTGGGTTTCACTAATATCTACCAGGGCCCATTAGATTTTACAAGTTTATAAATCCAGTTCTAGATTGTGAAAGTTGTGTGCTGGAACTTTGAATTAAATTTAAACCGGTCACCAACTTGTTTGAATGCAAATATGTGAAAATATCTTAAACATTCTGTATTTTAATTTTGCCATGTAAAGTAGGATAATTGTATTATATAATCTTTAAGATTCTATCAGATTTACATTTCTGATTATATGATTTAAGTCAAAGTTGTATATATAAAGTAATATAAAGAGGTTTGAACTATAAGTAAAAAGGCATTTTGTATTCACACAAAATGTATTGTTAGAGAAACAAAGAAGTTATTTCTTCCTACATATATATATAAAACTATATATAAAAAAATAATCGCTATATATACATATAATTGCAGAACCCGGAGAATAAATTCTTACTAGGGTTTCCAACTATAATCCATTACCACATGGATCACTGTAATTGGAAACTCCGGTGTGAACATATGTTTAGCTTAATACATATAGACATGGTTCTATGTAGAAATATTTTTATATGTGTGGGTAGTTTCTAATATTCTCCAATAAAAGGAGTCAAGGCTGCCTGGAGAAATGGCTGGTTCTAAATTGGGGAAGAAAATATACAAGATGATCTTGGAGCTTATTCTCATGCCAAAAAGTAAGGAAGTGCCAACACACACATGCTAACACACAACGATGGAATATGTTAAGGGACAGAAAGAGCCCAATGGCCAAACTGGAACAATTTGAACAACAAAATAAAGTAGTATTGTATTATAACTCACAGTATAAAATATTGATGAGCCAGCACTAATATAAAAATGATTGAATAAACTGGAGAAGAGACTAATATCCTTTGAAGAATAATTCAAATAATTTATAGAGATACTCTACCCTTAAGCAGCTAGAGTATAACTCCCCCCTTAGCGTGGGCCACACACAGTGACTTCTTTCCAAAGAGTACTATATGAAATGGGTGGGTAAAAGTACAACTTTGCAGTGAAGAAATCTGTCAAACACTACCTCAGCTAGATGACCTAGGTCAAAATCTATAGTGATATCATGTAGATAGTGTGTACAGTTTATATGATGTGATGAGAATGGCACTCTGTGGACTTTCACAGAAAATCCCATAAACCAGTACAAATTCCAATGGAGGGACATTCTACAAAGTACCTAACCAATGTTTTCAAAACTGTCAAGGTTATCAAAGACAAGGAAAATATGAGAAAATTTCACAGCCAAGAGTAGCTTTAGGAGACACGATGGTTAAATGTAACATAGTATCTTATATAAGGTCCTGAACCAGAAAAAGTTTAGGTAAAAACTTAAGAAATATGAATAAAATGCAGACTCTAGCCAGTATCAATGTTCCTTCATTAATTATGACAATTGTATCACACTAGTTTAAGATATTAATGAAAAGGGAACCAGGTATGGGTTATGATGGGAAGGCTCAATCCTATCTTTGCAATTTTCCTATAAATCTAACATTGTTCTAATATAAAAGATATATTATATATACCAAGTGTGGTGTAAAGTCACAGATTAGGTCCCCTAACCGAACAATCTCTTATCATGGGGACCAGACACACTGTCTGCTTATCCCCGAGTAATGGGCTTCAGTTCCCTGACAGCAGATGGAATTATTCAAAGAAGACAATCACATCTCCTGTGAAACCCAGGGATCACTTTCACTCAAAGTGACTACAAAGCCTGCCTCCCACAGATCCTGCTTGCTCACTGTGCTCCCAAGTGAAATGTCTATTTGGCCCTGGGTCGCATACATTATAAAATCTAGAATCCTAAAGGCTTTATGGAAGCCATGTGTTGGTTCCACCACCACATGTAATCACCCTGAGATATTCCTTATTATATCCACTCTTCAAGGACGTTCTTTCAACTAGTCTTTTCAAGGCTTGTGGTTTATGTCTTAGACACATTTGATGAAAACATTACTAGTCTGTTACTACCATTTTTCTTTTTAGGAGTTTTACATAGTGAAATCAAAAACTTTTAAAAGACAATATCAGTTGTTATTTCATGCTATTTGTCATATTGAGATGTAGTGAAGAATTAACTTTTTGAAATTTATTTTTTAATCTTCATGAAATTAAAAATTTATGACATGTTATACATGATTTAAATTCATTTATATATGAAAAAAGAACTTAAATACTCTGTAAAATTTCATTTAAAAATATGTAAGATCTTTAAAAAATAATGAAGATTGATAGACTTTGGAGTAAAACCTATAATTGCATGTACCTATATTGAATAGTAATGATGTAAAGCTGTTGCTTCTTTGTATAGTCAATCTCCTTATGCACATAATATGTACTAATCACCCATAAATTTATTGAAATTGAATGACATAATCTCTGTGCACTGTGTTTTAAGGATTAAGGTCAATTGTTTTTATGAAGTAATTTAATAAAATGGTCCAGATACAAATAAGACAAAACAGGAAAATAATCCAGAGATTAATAAATAGCTTTAGCAAGTTTGAAAAAAACAACTGTCACTGTAAATGAGGAGCATGATGTCCAATGTTGTGGTTATCTTTGCAAGTTTATAATGATTTGCCTGAGATACTAGCTGGATTGGTATTTCTTTTGTAAAGGTAGCTATTTGATAACTTGATCTGTTTAAACTTTCTTTACTAGGGAAAGTCTTGGTGAATTTTATCTTTCTCTAAAATCTATATCATCCAGAATTTCAAACGTGTAACATAATGTCATCATAAAGTTTGAAGAGAAGAAATAGTAAATGTTGATGTAGGTGTATTTAGGAAAAGCAAAGAATTGTTAAGAGAGGACTTACCTGACAGTCTACAGTTACAAGACATATATTTCTTAGAGTGAATAGACTGGGGAGTTGGGAAGCATAAAGCATTGAAATGGCTACTGACTAGAATAAGAGACATAAAATAGGTTTGCTAAATAGTGGTGGTTCATCTGAGATTGCATCTGAATATCCTTTTTGAAGTACCTTTTGCTCTTCCCTAAGCTCTCCAAATTCTACCTTTATTTTTAAGACCCATTTTCACACTTCCATTTTAAAATAACCAAGTCACATTTCTTCTTTTTCTCAATTTCTAGTTTCTATGAAATTAATTCAAAAAAACCCCTGAGGGAATTTTAAGAACCATATTTTCTACAATATATCAGAAGCAACAGAGATTAACGGTTATATCAAAACTTCTTTTACATTTTCAACCCACTCAGGAAGGTAGTTCATTGATTTCTATATCCATTTAACTCTTTCTTATAGCATTTCCCTTCTGACCCAGATTTAACTCTGTGTTCTTTCATTGCAATTATGCCTTTGCAATCTTCATCAACAATTTTGTCTATCTTTCTATCATACTCATTTGGGAAAATTCCAATTCAGCCTAAGTTTAGTTTTCCATAGATAAATATGGATGAAACATATGTACATGTGTATACATACACATATATGCTCATGTTGGCACACACCCTATTATAACTATCTATTACGTTAAATTCAGGATCACTATTATGAAATGAAATTTTAGGCATGATAGAAATCCTTCTGCATTTGCCTAGAATCCCCAGGGCTTCTAACCTTTATTAGTCAGGATAACCTAGGTTATACTCTGTTAGTAACACCTACTAAACTTCAGTGTAAACATACAAACAAACAATGGCTTGCTTCTCACTCACTCAAAACATTCAGCGAGAATGGAAAGCTTTCCTAGGCCGTTGTTGTCTAAATGAAGGCTCAGTGTTCACCTTTCACATCTTAAGATTCCATGATTGCAAGGTCAGGAGAAGAGTTTGATTGCCTGAGATAGATTCCCCCAGAGAAGCGAAACAAATTTGAATGGCCACATGGAATCAAATGATAACACCTAACCTCAAGACAGAAGTGAAATTGTAGCCAAATATCATTGTCATTTCTCTCAAATTAAAACATTCTCACCAAAATAAAGGTAAAATATGTGAAATAATGGATGTGTTAATTAACTTGATAGGGAAATCATTTCATAATGTATAAGTATATGAAATCATCATGTTATACACTGTAAATATAATTTGTCAATTATATTAGTAAAGCTGGAAAAAACAGTATTCCTAGTTAAATTTGAATTTCAATAAACATGAATAAATTTTAATATATGTGATCATGAAATATTTGGGAAAACATCTATATTAAAATATTATTCATTGTTTATCTGACTTTTGAATATTATCTTGCATTTTATCTGCAATTGTACATCAAAGTACCTGGAAGGAAAATGGAAAATATTGGTGAGCAACACTACACACCACCCCAAATTTTTCATATCAAAGTCCATATAAAAAATTACAGTATCTATACTCTTTTGGAGCTCCAGTTGAGCCTGTTCATGACAACAGGTGACTGGCCCTGGGGTTTCAGGTGCCCCATGTTCTGGCCATGTTCTGAGGGATGAAAGAAATAATAATAGGTCATTAGGGAAATTCTGTCCTAAACTATTCTATCTGCCAAATCTCTTGAAAGTGTTCCATTGAGTGGCTACAAAAATTGGTTATTCATTCATTGATTGATGGACATTTCTCTGATGCCTAAAATTTTGTTAAATAATGCCAGAAAATAAACTTCAAAATGGCCAATTTTAATAATGTAATCAGCAAAATATCTTCTAAGTAACCAAGTAGACAACATTGTGCTGCATAAAATCTCTCACCCTAGGTTCTGCATGTTTATAATTTCTTTTTAAAGTCTAATACAAGGCTAATAACCACTGGGCTAAAGAGATCTTAAAATATTTTTTTTCGGTATACTTTTCAGTTCACCAACCTAGCATTAAATGATTCAGAAAATCACTTTTTAAAAACAGAGGCTGAAAGAAATTTTCCTTTTGAATCATCCATTTTTCTCTCTCCTTACCAGAATTAGTGCTTTAACAAAGCATTACTTCACTTTGAAGTGTCTGGTTGTTTGCCAGGACTAGATAAGCAGTTTGGGACTTCATGGACTGTAGTCTAGCATAGGAGAAACAGTGAGCTCCAAAGATTATTTTGTCCTTGCCTGTACATCCAAAGAATATAGCTCAGTATTGTTTGTATAATACAGATACTTTAATTGCTTGATGAAAGAATGACTAAAAGTGAAATATATCTACATAAAGCATATTCATCAGTGCTTTCCTCAGAATATTGATCCTCTAGGTCTTTTACCATTCTAGTAATTGAGTGAAACAATAGCTTTCAAACAATTTCTTTACATCCAAATTTGATTCTGAAATGAAAAAAAAAATCTCTAACAGGCAATTCAAACTCACCCATATTTCATGTGTCTAATACAAAAGCCTAGGTGTCTTATTTTCCTAGCTGATCTGCAGCAGTCCACTGTTTTTATCATATTTCTGAAGGAAGACAACAAAACAAAAATTTTAAAAATCTATTTTAAATGCCCTACTACTGTGGTGACAGAATATACAAACATGTAGGAAAGGAATATCTTTAAGTCAAATCAGGCCCACATTTTATTGTCACAAAAAAACAACAACCTGCCATCTGCATGACTAAGTGTTGTAAAATATTCAAATTATCCCAGTTCTGGCATACTCTGAATTCATATACAGTTCAGTTTCATATAAATTTGTTACCTGTAAAAAAAACATGTCTAAGGAAAATGAATTGATATGGTACTCAGTATTTTTTAATATAAATCTGAGAAGGTATTATCACAAAGTAATTAGATATGGTGAAAAAAATAACATGAAAAAGTTTACATTTGCAGTACTATTGTTTAATTTTGCATCAACCATTTCAATACAAACATTTTGAGTGATTTATAAATCAGTAGGAATTCATTCACCAGTAATGATTAGTTTCAGATATACACACATGTAAACTTCTTGGATACCTTTTACAGCCTCTACATAGAGTTCTAAAAGAAAGTATCATCACAGTCTGTGTATAAAATACTTTTTCTCTCACAGGTACATCAGGAAGGCCATATGAAGAATAGAGAATAGAAATACCTATGAAATAAATATTTATCCCAGGATCCCTTTTTCTTTTTATGTTATTAGGAAACAAGCAAGTCATTTTATTGCCCATAGTAATCTCAATATTCAGTTTTAGTCTCTTATAAGTTGTTAAGATGAAGAACGGGAATCAAAATCAGTATCTGTTTGACACCAAATTTCATTGTCTTTCCCGTCCACCAGAACTCCTATTAGCAAAATGCATTGAAGTTACAGTATTAGATTTTGTTTTTTAAAAAGAAACATGAAAGGCATGCATGTGTGCAGATGTAAGTGTATGCGCACATGAATATTTGTTTTAAGATTCATGGATTTAAATTAAGATAATTAGGAATTGGTTTGTCCTGTACTATCATATTACATGCAGATCTCATTCTCTAAAACTGAATGATTTGTTGATTTTTGGGATATATTTTTATTGTAAAAGACTTAAAAAGTATTCTCTCCCAAGACCTCTAAATGACATTAAAGTTTACTTGAAATTAAGAGATAGCTCTAGTCCTGTTCAACTAGAGAGCCAATAATCCTAATTATTTCTCTGAGTAAAGTTATTAACAATGATATGACAAGGCAATTTGATTTGCATGTTTCTTTTTTAATTTAATTATACATTTTATAGACATTTCATTTCAAATAGCATATTAAAGGATTTCAAAGAGTACTCTGCAATAATATATCTATTTAGAGCATACTTAAGTGGTGTCACATATATAATCAGTTGGATTATAAAGATTAAATGAGCAAAGGTAACTTTATATTCACATGAATGTATCTTTTTTCCCTTTTTTATTTTGCTATTATTAATGTACAATTACATGAACAACATTATGGTTACTAGACACCCCCTATTATCAAGACCACACCACATACCTCATTACAGTCACTGTCCATCAGCGTAGTAAGATGCTATAGAATCACTACTTGTCTTCTCTGTGTTATAGTGCCTTCCCCATGTTCCACCCCCTACATTATACATGCTAATCGTGATGCCCCATTTTCCCCTTTATCCCTCCCTTCCCACCCATCTTCCCTAGTCCCTTTCCCTTTGGTAACTGTTAGTCCATTCTTGGGTTCTGTGAGTCTGCTGCTGTTTTGTTCCTTCAGTTTTTGCTTCGTTCTTATACTCCACAGATGAGTGAAATTATTTGATACTTGTCTTTCTCCGCCTGGCTTATTTCACTGAGCATAATACCCTCTTGTTTTATTCATGTTGTTGCAAATGGTAGGATTTGTTTTCTTCTTATGGCTGAATAGTATGCCATTGTGTATATGTACCACATCTTCTTTATCCATTCACCTACTGATGGACACTTAGGTTGCTTCCATATCTTGACCATTGTAAATAGTGCTGTGATAAACATAGGGGTGCATCTGTCTTTTTCAAACTGGGATGCTACATTCTTTTTTTTTAATATAATTTAATTTATTATCATTAATTTACAATTACATGTGCAATATTACGATTATTAAACTACCCCTTCATCAGGTCCCCCCCACCAACCCCATTACAGTCACTGTCCATCAGCGTAGTGAGATGCTATAGAATCACTACTTGTCTTCTCTGAGTTGTACAGCCCTCCCTGTGCCCCCCAACATTACATCTGCTAACTGTAATGCCCCTTTTTCCCTCTTATCCCTCCCTTCCCACCCATTTTCCCCAGTCCCTTTCCCTTTGGTAACTATTAGTCCGTTCTTGGGTTCTGTGAGTCTGCTGCTGTTTTGTTCCTTCAGTTTTTTTCTTTGTTTTATACTCCACATATGAGTGAAATCATTTGATACTTGTCATTTTTGGCTTGGCTTATTTCACTGAGCATAATACCCTCTAGTTCTATCCATGTTGTTGCAAATGGTGGGATATGTTTTCTTCTTATGGCTGAATAATATTCCATTGTGTATATGTACCACATCTTCTTTATCCATTCATTTACTGATGGACACTTAGGTTGCTTCCATATCTTGACCATTGTAAATAGTGCTGTGATAAACATAGGGGTGCATCTGTCTTTTTCAAACTGGGATGCTACATTCTTTTTTTTAATATAATTTATTTTATTATCATTAATTTACAATTACATGTGCAATATTACGATTATTAAACTACCCCTTCATCAGGTCCCCCACCAACCCCATTACAGTCACTGTCCATCAGTGTAGTGAGATGCTATAGAATCACTACTTGTCTTCTCTGAGTTGTACTGCCCTCCCCGTGCCCCCCCAACATTACATCTGCTAATCATAATGCCCCTTTTTCCCTCTTATCCCTCCCTTCCCGCCCATTTTCCCCAGTCCCTTTCCCTTTGGCAACTATTAGTCCGTTCTTGGGTTCTGTGAGTCTGCTGCTGTTTTGTTCCTTCAGTTTTTTTCTTTTTTTTTATACTCCACATATGAGTGAAATCATTTGATACTTGTCTTTTTCGGCTTGGCTTATTTCACTGAGCATAATACCCTCTAGCTCCATCCATGTTGTTGCAAATGGTGGATTTGTTTTCTTCTTATGGCTGAATAATATTCCATTGTGTATATGTACCACATCTTCTTTATCCATTCATCTACTGATGGACACTTAGGTTGCTTCCATTTCTTGGTTATTGTAAATAGTGCTGCGATAAACATAGGGGTG
>JAVSCE010016718.1:0-58891 GCA_032199065.1 Smutsia gigantea | reverse complement strand
AGCGCGCACTTTTTTTTTCCTTCCCGGAGCGGCTGCAAGCCCCCTGGCGCGTTCCCCGCTCAGATCTTGCCCCTCTGTCTCTCCAATCTC
This sequence comes from Smutsia gigantea, assembly GCA_032199065.1. Classification (NCBI taxonomy): domain Eukaryota; kingdom Metazoa; phylum Chordata; class Mammalia; order Pholidota; family Manidae; genus Smutsia; species Smutsia gigantea. The sequence goes on along the minus strand of JAVSCE010016718.1, from coordinate 58,801 downwards.
CGCTGCACTGCACAATGTGGGTCAGCGCTCCCCGCGCAGATCCCCGGGGCTGGCTACTTCGCGGGGTGTACTTCCACTCCCTCCCGGCTCTGAATCCTCTCCTCCCGCCGGTGCGCTGGGGTGGGGGAGGGCTTGGGTCCCGCCGGGTCGCGGCTCCGTATCTTACCCGCCTCTCGGGGTGCCGAGTCCTCTCGGGTGTAGCTGCACGCTGTGCGCTTTCCTGTGTATTCTCGTCTCTCTTTTAGGAATAGATGTATTTTCTGTGTTTTCGTAGATAAATATAGTGTTGGGAGGAGATTTCTGCCGCCCTGCTCACACCGCCATCTTCCCGGAAGTTCTAATTGTGAGTTTAGACTGTTCATTTGTAATTGTTCTTCTTTCCTGAGGTAGGCCTGTATTGCAGTACATTTCCTTCTTAGCACGGCCTTCACTGCGTCCCACAGATTTTGTGGTGTTGAATTATTGTTGTTATTTGTCTCCATATATTGCTTGATCTCTGTTTTTATTTGGTCATTGATCCATTGATTATTTAGTAGCATGTTATTAAGCCTCCTTGGGTTTGTGGGCCTTTTCATTTTCTTTGTGTAATTTATTTCTAGTTTCATACCTTTGTGATCTGAGAAGCTGGTTGGTACAATTTCAATTTTTTAAAATTTACCGAGTTTCTCTTTGTGTCCTAGTATATGATCTACTCTTGAAAATGTTCCATGTGCACTTGAGAAGAATATGTATCCTTTGCTTCTGGATGGGTGTTCTATAGATGTCCCTTAGGTCCATCTGTTCTAATACATTGTTCAGTGCCTCTGTCTCTATTTATTTTCTGTCTGGTTGATGTGTCCTTTGGAGTGAGTGGGTGTTGAAGTCTCCTAAAATGAATGCATTACATTCTATTTCCACCTTTAATTCTGTTACTATTTGTTTCACATATGTAGGTGATCCTGTGTTGGGTGCATAGATATTTATAATAGTTACGTCCTCTTGTTGGACTGACCCTTTTATCATTATGTAGTGTCCTTCTTAGTCTCTTGTGACTTTCTTTGTTTTGAAGTCTATTTTGTCTGATACAGGTACTGAAAGTCGTGCTTTTTTCTCACTATTAGTTGCATGAAATATCATTTTCCACCCCTTTACTTTCTGTCTGTGTGTGTCTTTAGGTTTGAAGTGAGTTTCTTGTAGGCAGCATATAGGTGGGTCTTGTTTTTTTATCCATTCAGTAACTCTATGTCTTTTGATTGGTGCATTCAGACCATTTACATTTAGGTTAATTATCTGTAGGTATGTACTTATTGCCATTTCAGGCTTTAGATTCGTGGTAACCAAAGGTTCAACGGTAATTCCCTTACTATCTAAGAGTCTAATTTAACGCACTTCATATGCTATTACAAACACAACTTAAAGCTTCTTTTTTTTTTCCTCCTTTTTCTTCCTCCTCCATTCTTTCTATGTTATGAATCATATTCTGTACTCTTTGTCTATCCGTTGGGTGACATCTATTTAGCCTTAGGAATACTTCCATGTATAGGAGTCCCTCCATAATGCACTGTAGAGGTGGTTTGTGGGAGGTAAATTCTCTCAGCTTTTGCTTATCTGTAAATTGTTTAATCCCTCCTTCAAATTTAAATGATAACCTTGCTGGGTAGAGTATTCTTGGTCCAAGGCCCTTCTGCTTCATTGTATTAAATATATCATGCCACTCCCTTCTGGCCTGTAAAGTTTCTGTTGAGAAGTCTTATGATAGCCTGATGGGTTTTCCTTTGTATGTGATCTTTTTTCTCTCTCTAGCTGCTTTTAAAAGTCAGTCTTTATCCTTGATCTTTGCCATTTTAATTATTATATGTCGATGTTGTCTTCCTTGGGTCTCTTGTGTTGTGAGATATGTGCACGTCCATGGCTTAAGAGACTATCTCGTTCCCTAGATTGGGGAAGTTTTCAGCAATTGCCTCCTCAGTGATACTTTCTATCCCTTTTTCCTGTTTCTTCTTCTTCTGGTATGCGAATATTGTTGTGTTTGGATTGGTCGCACAGTTCTCTCAATATTGTTTCATTCTTAGAGATTCCTTTTTCTTTCTGTGCCTCAGCTTTTTTGTATTTCTCTTGTCTAATTTCTATTCAATTTGTGTCTCTTCTACTACATCTAATCTGCCTTAAATCCCTCCACTGTATGTTTCATTTCAGATATGAAATTTCTGAATGATTCAGTCTCTGACTTAAATTCGTTCATGAGTTCTTGAATATTTTTCTGTACCTCCATAAACATGTTTATAATTTTTATTTTGAACTCTCTTTCAGGAAGATTGGTGAGTTCAGTATAATTTGGCACTTTTTCTGGGGTTTGTGAGATTTTGGTCTGAATTATGTTTTGTCGTTTCATATTTCTTTGTGGAACCCACTAGTGTGCAGAATCTCCAGTCTCTGGTGCTGCCCAGCCCCTAGAGTGAGGTTGGGGTTCGTAGGGGAGTGGAGCTGGTGCCTGGGGGGAGGAAAGGTCTGTGTCCTGATTCCCGTCTGCAGTGACTTTCTCCAGTGTCAGAGCCAGTGGACCAAGCACACACGTGTAAGCCTCTGTGCTTTGCGTCTCTTGCTGTTCTAGGTGGGGCCTCCCTCTGGCTGGCCTGACGCCAGCACAGTAAATGCCAGTTTGCAAACCGTGCTGGCAGGCTAGGAGGAAGGTGCAGCAGGCTGCATGTCACAGTGTGGGGCCTTGGAGCTGAGTAGGCAGCCAGCAGGATGGAGCACCTGAGGCTCCTGAAAGTTCCCAACCAGCTGGGTGGAGCGCTCCCAGACAACCTTGTTCAGCTCTCCCTTCTCCCGTGCAGCAAGCTCCATGCAAACCCTGCCCCTTCAGCAGCCCTCTTGGTGGTAGGAAGCCTCTCAGACCGCCCGCCCCTCTTCTGACATAGAACGGTCAGATGTGGATCCCCCCCACCACAAACGGCCGGAATGTCCGTCTCCAAAGCACTCGGCCCGTCTGAGCTCCCCAGTGTCCGGAGTGCCACACAGTATAGGCTTCCACTCACAAAGCAGATTTCCCGGGTTAGGCACTCAGCAGTCCCAGGTTTCCATCCCCTTTCCAGCTCCGTTTCCCTTCCTCCCCCTGGTGAACTCGGGTGGGGGGGAAGGGCCTGTGTGCCGCCGGATTAAGGCTTTCCTATGTTACCCTGTTTCATGAGGTCTGCTCTGTTTGTGAGGTCTGTGTGCAGTCTGGTTCAGCCTTCTTTCTTGTTGCTGTTTTAGGCTTAGTTGTATTCATTAACTATATTTCTTTACTATTTGTGGTTTTGGGAGCAGTTCTCCGTGTCACCTCTCATGCTGCCATCTTGAAGCCTTCAATGATTGTCCTTTTGGGATTTTTAAGTTCATTTTATTTTGCTGTCAGCTTTCATCTAATATTGTTTTGCAAGTAATCTAAACTGCTGATATTTCTATATCAGTTCTGTTGTTTATAGCCTAATTGGTATATTTAGATTCTGTATTCTATTCACAAACCACCTCAGTCTTTGTTTAGTGTCCTGTGTTCATTTTTCAGTTTTTTGTTCTCTTTAAATTGATTTGAAATATTTTTTAGGTGATTGAGTTGTGTTTACCGCTATTTTTTCCTTCTTCAAGTTCAGACCATAGTGCTTCCCAATTACCTTTTTATTAGACCTAGTTTTCTTTTTTTAATTCTTCACTATTTTACAAGTTTGCTGGGGTTTAAGGTTGTGGTTTTTTTTTTTTTTTAAGTTTTGGTTTTCATTGTTTCAACCCAAGAGGAGAAGTATTCTTTGTTTCCATTGCTGTTTTGTAAAAATCTCATTTAGTTCTGGTAAGCCTATGAGGGATTAGTACATGTATTTTACTCCCAGTAAGTGGGATTTCTCAGATTTAGCCGTTGACCAAGATCATATAGTTACTTAATCAAATACCTGGAACTCCTAGCGCTTTCTAATGCACCAGAATTTTGTGAAGTCCTTTTAAAGTTATTAATATCAGGTCTCCAATGCCAACTTGAGGAGGTTGTTCTTTAGGTTTTTGTCTTTGGGTAAGTTCCCTGGATTCTGGCGACCTCTTATTCCATTTTGGGTTGGAAACACTGAGGAATAATGGTTAGAAATAGAGCCAGAAGGTAATATGCTTGTGTTCGGATTTATTGATATTTAAAATTAATTTCGATGGATAAACTGTGCTGAATGTACTTGCAAAATCTTAAAATACACATGTAAACATGTATATGTTGCAAAACATAAATTGGATTATAACTATATACTTTTATAATCTGCTTTTTTTCACCTCGCAGTGGATCTTGGTCTTTCCATATGTGTTTCTTACCACATACTTTAATGGCTACACAGTATTGTACTAATGATTTATTTAAATTCCAACAAATAGTGGTTTTCTACTTTGCTGTTACAAAAAATGATGATGTTAACAATTTTGTACATACATTTTTGTATGTTCTTTCTTCTATCCCTATCATTTTCTAGAAATAGAATTCTTAAGGATAAAGACAATTAAAATTTAAATATGTATTGCCACATTATTCTGTGAGAGGTTCTGTCAGTTACACTCATGGTTTAAGTGCTCATTTTTTCATACCTTTTTCAGTTCTGGTGTCAATAAAAAAAAGCTTATGTTAATATAGCACTTATGATGTGTCATGCACTGCTCTTTTATATCTTAATCTTCCATCTACATTATGATATAGGTACTATTATTGTCCCCATTTTACAGACGAGGAAATGGAGGCACAGAGTGGTAAATTACTAAGGGCACACAGCTGATACATTGACAGGGCCAGGATAACTGATCTAGGCGATCTGGTTCTAGGGTCTGCCTTATAAACACCAAATTATAATGCCTGTTCATCTTTTTTTTTCAAAACTTAATGATTGTTTTATCTGATTTTTAAAATTAATTTTTTTATTGATTCATAATTCACATGACATAAAATTCACCATTTTGAAGTATACAAGTAAGTGGTTTTCTTGTATATTCAGTGTATTTTGCAGCTATTTATATCACCCCAAAAGGAAATTCCGTGCCTACTAACCGTCAGTCTCAATACTTCTTTGCCCCAGCCCTTGGCAACCATATAGAAACTGTCTCTTTATGGATTTGCCTATTCTGGAAATTTCATATAAATAGAATAATAAAATATGTGGCTTTTTGTGCCTGGCTTCTTTCACTTACCTAATATTTTCAAGATTCGTACATGCTATAGCATGTAATTGTTTTTAATCTGATTTTAAAAGCAATATAAGTTCATTGTAAAACTCAAACAATTCAGAAATATACAGAATAAATAATAAAGTTGAAAGTTTACCTAGAGAATTATGGTTCATATTTTGGTGTACATACCTTTCAGATTTTTTTTAAGAGTATTATAACCATTTTATTTTCAAACATCAACTATGTAATATTTTTAAAGTAATATCCACTGCAAAGTTTAGGTGTCAAACACTGTGAGACGGTATGTAAATTTTTTTTAAATAATTTATTTTGGTATCATTATTCTACAATTACATGTGCAATATTATGGTTATTAAACTACCCACTTCATCAGGTCCGCTTCACCAACCCCATTACAGTCACTGTCCATCAGCATAGTCCATGGACATCTCACTGTCCATGAGATGCTATAGAATCACTACTTGTCTTCTCTAAGTTACACAGCCCTCCCCATGCCCCCCCAACATTACATTTGCTAATCATAATGCCCCTTTTTCCCTCTTATCCCTCCCTTCCCACCCATCTTCCCCAGTCCCTTTCCCTTTGGTAACTATTAGTCCGTTCTTGGGTTCTGTGAGTCTGCTGCTGTTTTGTTCCTTCAGTTTTTTTCTTGTTCTTATACTCCACATATGCGTGAAATCATTTGACACTTGTCTTTTTCGGTTTGGCTTATTTCACTGAGCATAATACCCTCTAGCTCCATCCATGTTGTTGCAAATGGTAGGATTTGTTTTCTTCTTATGGCTGAATAATATTCCATTGTGTATATGTACCACATCTTCTTTATCCATTCATCTACTGATGGACACTTAGGTTGCTTCCATTTCTTGGCTATTGTAAATAGTGCTGCGATAAACATAGGGGTGCATCTGTCTTTTTCAAACTGGGCTGCTGCATTCTTAGGGTAAATTCCTAGGAGTGGAATTCCTGGGTCAAATGGTATTTCTATTTTGAGTTTATTGAGGAACCTCCATACTGCTTTCCACAATGGTTAAACTAATTTGCATTCCTGCCAGCAGTGTGGGAGGGTTCCCTTTTCTCCACATCCTTGCCAACATTTGTTTTTGTTTGTATTTTGAATGTTGGCCATTCTCACTGGTGTGAGGTGATATCTCATTGTGGTTTTATTCTGCGTTTCTCTGATGATTAGCGATGTGGAGCATCTTTCATGTGCCTGTTGGCCATCTGAATTTCTTCTTTAGAGAAGCGCCTATTCATGTCCTCTGCCCACTTCTTAATTGGATTATTTGCTTTTTGTTTGTTAAGGGGCGTGAGTTCTTTATATATTTTGGATGTCAACCGCTTATCAGATATGTCATTTATGAATATATTCTCCCATACTGTAGGATGTCTTTTTGTTCTACTGATGGTGTCCTTTGTGTACAGAAGCTTTGCAGCTTGATATGGTCCCACTTGTTCATTTTTGCTTTTATTTCCCTTTCCCGGGGAGATATGTTCATGAAGAAGCTGCTCATGTTTATGTCCAAGAGATTTTTGCCTATGTTTTTTTCTAAGAGTTTTATGGTTTCATGACTTACATTCAGGTCTTTGATCCACCTTGAGTTTACTTTTGTGTATGGGGCTACACAGTAGTCCAATTTCGTTCTCTTACATGTAGCTGTCCAGTTTATCCAACACCAGCTGCTGAAGAGGCTGTCATCTCCCCATTGTATGTCCAAGGCTCCTTTATCAAATATTAATTGACTGTATATGTTTGGGTTAATGTTTGGATTTTCTTTTCTGTTCCACTGGTCTGTGGATCTGTTTTTGTGCCAATACCAAATAGTCTTGATTACTGTGGCTTTGTAGTAGAGCTTGAAGTCAGGGAGCGTAATTCCCCATTTTATTCCTCTTTCTCAGGATTACTTTGGCTATTCGGGGTCTTTTGTGGTTCCATATGAATTTTAGAATTATTTGTTCCAGTTCATTGAAGAAAGCTGTTGGTAGTTTGATAGGGATTGCGTTGAATCTGTAGATTGCTTTAGGTAGTATAGCCATTTTGACAATATTTATTCTTCCTAGCCAAGAGCATGGGATGCATTTCCATTTGTTAGTGTCCTCTTTAATTTCTATGTTTATCGCACCCCTATGTTTATCGCAGCACTATTTACAATAGCCAAGAAATGGAAGCAACCTAAGTGTCCATCAGTATATGAATGGATAAAGAAGATGTGGTACATATACACAATGGAATATTATTCAGCCATAAGAAGAAAACAAATCCTACCATTTGCAACAACATGGATGGAGCTTGAGGGTATTATGCTCAGTCGAATAAGCCAAACCGAAAAAGACAAGTATCAAATGATTTCACTCATATGTGGAGTAGAATAACAAAGAAAAAACTGAAGGAACAAAACAGCAGCAGACTCACAGAACCCAAGAACGGACTAACAGTTACCAAAGGGAAAGGGACTCGGGAAGATGGGTGGGAAGGGAGGGATAAGAGGGAGTGTCTTGTAGTTTTCAGACTATGGGTCTTTCACTTCCTTTGTTAGGTTTATTCCTAGGTATTTTTTTCTTTTTGATGCAATTGTGAATAGCATTGGTTTTCTGATTTCTCTTTGTGTTAGTTCATCATTAGTGTATAGGAAAGCAACAGATTTCTGTGTGTTAATTTTGTATCCTGCAACTTTGCTGAATTCAGATATTAGTTCTAGTAGTTTTGGACTGGAGTCTTTAGGGTTTTTTATGTACAGTATCATGTCATCTGCAAATAGTGACAATTTGACTTCTTCTTTACCAATCTGGATGCCTTGTATGTCTTTGTTTTGTCTGATTGCTGTGGCTAGGACCTCCAGTACTATGTTGAATAACAGTGGAGAGAGTGGGCATCCCTGTCTTGTTCCCTATCTTAGATGAAAAGTTTTCAGCGTCTCGCCATTAACTATGATGTTAGCTGTGGGTTTGTCATATATGGCCTTTATGATGTTGAGGTACTTGCCGTCTATACCCATTTTGTTGAGAGTTTTAATCATGAATGGATGCTGAATTTTGTCAAATGCTTTTTCAGCATCTATGGATATGATCATGTGGTTTTTGTTCTTCTTTTTGTTGATGTGGTGGATGATGTTGATGGATTTTCTAATGTTTTACCATCCTTGCATCCCTGGGATGAATCCCACTTGATCATGGTGTATGATCCTCTTGATGTATTTTTGAATTCGGGTTGCTAATATTTTGTTGAGTATTTTTGCATCTACGTTCATCAGGCATATTGGTCTGTAATTTTCTTTTTTGGTGAGGTCTTTGCCCGGTTTTGGTATTAGAGTGATGCTGGCTTCATAGAATGAGTTTGGAAGTATTCCTTCCTCTTCTATTTTTTGGAAAACTTTAAGGAGAATGGGTGTTATTTCTCTTCTGTATGTCTGGTAGAATTCAGAGGTGAATCCATCTGGTTCGGGGGTTTTGTGCTTGGGTAGTTTTCTGATTACCGATTCAATTTCGTTGCTGGTGGTTGGTCTGTTTAGTTTTTCTGTTTCTTGCTTGGTCAGTCTTGGAAGGTTGTATTTTTCTAAGAAGTTTTCCATTTCTTCTAGGTTTTCCAGCTTGTTAGCATATAGAGTCCCATAATATTCTCTTATAATTCTTTGTATTTTGTGAGGTCGGTCTTTATTTTTCCTTTCTCATTTCTGATTGTGTTTATGTGTGTAGATTCTCTTTTTCTCCAAATGAGTCTGGCTAGGGGTTTATCTATTTTGTTTATTTTTTCAAAGAACCAGCTCTTGGTTTCATTGATTTTTTTCTATTTTATTTTTCTCAATTTTATTTATTTCTTCTCAGATCTTTATTATTTCCCTCCTTCTGGTGACTTTGGGCCACATTTGTACTTCTTTTTCCAATTTCAGTAATTGTGTCTATAGACTATTCATTTGGGAATGTTCTTCCTTTTTTAAATAGGCCTGGATTGCAATATACTTTCGTCTTAGAACTGCCTTTGCTGCATCCCACAGAAGTTGTGGCTTTGTGTTCTTGTTGTCATTTGTCTCCATATATTCTTTGGTTTCTGTTTTGATTTGGTCATTAACCCATTGATTAATTAGGAGAATGTTGTTAAGTCTCCATGTATTTGTGAGCCTTTTTGGTTTCTTTCTAAAATTTATTTCTAGTTTTATACCGTTGTGATCTGAGAAGTTGGTTGGTAGGATTTCAATATTTTTTAGTTTACTGAGATTCCTTTTGTGGCCTAGTATGTGGTCTATTCTGGAAAATGTTCTATGTGCACTTGAGAAAAATGTGTATCCTGCTGCTTTTGGGTGCAGAGTTCTGTACATATTTGTTAGGTCCATCTGTTCTAGTGTTTTGTTGAGTGCCTCTATGTCTTTACTTATTTTCTGTCTGGTTGATTTGTCCTTTGGAGTGAGTGGTCCGTTGAAGTCTCCTAAAATGAATATGCATTGCATTCTATTTCCTCCTTATTCTGTTAGTATTTGTTTCACATATGTTGGGGCTCCTGTCTTGGTTGCATATATGTTTATAATGGTTATATCTTCCTGTTCAACTGACCCCTTTATCATTATATAATGTCCTTCTTTATCTCTTGCTACTTTCTTCGTTTTGAAGTCTATTTTGTCTGATACAAGTACTGCAACACCTACTTTTTTCTCTTTGTTCTTTGCATGAAATATCTTTTTCCATCCCTTCACTGTTAGTCTGTGTATATGTTTGGGTTTGAGGTGAGTCTCTTGTAAGCAGCATATAGATGGGTCTTGCTTTTTTATCCATTCTGTTACTCTGTGTCTTTTGATTGGTGCATTCAGTCCATTTAAATTTAGGGTGATTATTGATAGATATGTACTTATTGCCATTGCTGGCCTTAGTTTCATGGTTACCAAAGGTTCAGGGGTTGCTTCTTTACTATCTAACAATCTAACTTAATTTTCTTGTTAAGTTATTGTAAACACAGTATGATGTTTCTTTATTTCTCTACCTTCTTATTCTTCCTTCTCCATTCTTTATATACTAGGTGTTTTACTCTTTGCCTTTAGTTAGTATTTGGATTGTCTGCTTTCTTTGCTATGATTTTATTTTCTCTAGTGACATCTTTTTAACCTTAGGTGTGCTTCCCTCTAGAGCAGTCCATTTAAGATGTCCTGCAGTGGTGGTTTATGAGAGGCAAACTCTCTCAACTTTCGTTTGTCTGGAAATTGTTCAATCCCTCCATCATATTTAAATGATAATCGTGCTGGATACAATATTCTTGGCTTGAGGCCCTTCTGTTTCATTATGTTAAATATATCATGCCATTCTCTTCTGGCCTGTAAGATTTCTGTTGAGAAGTCTGATGATAGTCTGATGGGTTTTCGTTTGTACGTGATCTTTTTTCCATCTCTAGCTGTCTTTAATACTCTGTCCTTATCGTTGATCTTTGCCATTTTAATTATTATGTGTCTTGGTGTTGTCTTCCTTGGGTCCCTCGTGTTGGGAGATCTGTGGGCTTCCGTGGACTGTGAGACTATTTCCTTCCCCAGCATGGGAAAGTTTTCAGCAGTTATTTCTTCAAAGACACTTTGTAACCCTTTTTCTCTCTCTTCTTCCTCTGGTACTCGTATAATGCGAATATTGTTCTGTTTGGATTGGTCACATAATTCTCTTAATATTCTTTCATTCCTATAGATCCTTTTATCTGTCACTGCCTCAGCTTCTCTGTATTCCTGTTCTCTGATTTCTATTCCATTAACAGTCTCTTGCATCTCGTCCAGTCTGCTCTTAAGCCCATCGATTGCTTGTTTGATTTCTGTATTGTCTTTCCTCACTTCCCTCACTTCCTCCCTCAGCTCTTGCACATTTCTCTGTAGATCCCTCAGCATGGTTTTGACTTTTGTTCTGAATTCTTTGTCAGAAAGACTGTGCATTTCCATCCCTTCAGGCTCCCTCTCTGGGGTTGTCTGTTTGATCTTAGTGTGGACCATATTCCTCATTCTTTTCATGGCTATAGAAGTGGTCGCTGGTAGTTGCCACGTATGTCAGGTGGGCTCCTTAGACTTTAAAAAGAAAAAGAGAAAAAAAAAATAGAGAAAGAAAGAAAAAAGAAAGGAAAGAAAAGAAAAAAGAAAGAGAAGAAAAAACAAAACAAAACAAAACAAAAAGAAAACAAAAAAACAAAAAAACCCACCCATCGGGAGTAGATTCTATGGGGATGCTGTAGGTGGCGCTGTTGCTCCACTCTCCGTAGCCGTGGCCGCGCTACTCCGCAGGGCAGTTCATAGCTCTGTCTTGTCGGGTGCCGTGTCCTCTCAGGTGTGCCTACACGCTGTGCGGTTTCCTGTGTATTCTGGTCTCTCTTTTAGGAATTGTTGTATTTGCTGTGTTTTCATAGATATATATAGTTTTTGGAGGAGATTTCTGCCGCCCTGCTCACGCTGTTATCTTCCCGGAAATCCCTTTCAGATTTTTTTATAGGCATGAAAAATGGGTTGTGTTATTCGGTTTTAAAAATCTGCCTTTAACAAACACTTAATGTATCATGTCAGGAAATGTTCAGGGTTCTTTATCATTCATTTTAATAACTGCACCATAACAGATTCAGTTTGTGGATCTGTGAGAGGGAAACACACAAGTTTTCCAAACTAGTTAGGAATAGGATTAGGGGATCACGGTTCAAGATCTTAAGTTAGGGATGGAACTAAAAAGACCCTGGGTACCTTTAATAGCCTACTTGGGATTTAGGTCTTTTTTTCTTTCTGATTGTTCAATAGATTGTCCTCCCTATCACCTTGCCTGATGCATCCTGACAAAGGCATTTAGAATTGAAGTAGGCAGCAGGGAGGTTGTAGGTGTTAGGGTGGGAGATTTACTCGATGAAAGTTGACTTGATCAAAGTGATGTTTAACAAAGGGTAGTTTGGCAGTAGTAGTGTGGAATGCGATGAAAAATATCTGAGTTAGGTAATTGTGTGGCATATGTGAAATTTCTTTTGTTAAATGTATCTTAGAGAAGTTTTAGACATCTCTGCTGTTAAAGCTTTTTAATACTGATGTAAACTGCTTCTGGTTTTGTATTATGAAATGTTGAGTACCGTTCATTTTCCTTCTCATATCTTTCTTTATAGTAGAAGATCATTACTGTAATATGGTTAATTATAGTAAACAAGTTGAAGAAAATTTCTGATTTATCTCATTTGTTTGGACTGAAGTCATCATTTACTAACTCTGTTGTTTATACCTTGAAATGTATTTTCAGTGATTTTTGTGTCATTAAAGATGTCCCTCAGACTGGTCCCAGGGAAAGAAGTGAATCTTTATTGTAAACCTACATATTCTAGGCACTCTTGCTTTTTAGTGAATATCTAATCATTACAATATTTAGGAATGGTGTTGCTATTCTAAAAAATAAAGAACTATCATGTGAACTTGGCCCTTACTGACTCCCAAACTCATGCTTTGCCATTACATCACAAACCATCTCTGGGGTTGTGTTTGACGTCACATTGACCATTTTTCCCTATCAAATATAACCAGTAGAAAAACTGAAAAGAGGGAAAAACCATCCATTGTTTGGCTAGTGTAAACACAGTCCCTGTTACCATTTTTGTTTTTTCCTGACCAGATTTTCCTATATGTGTTTTTAAACATATAGTACATGCATATAATTTTGTCTTCTGCTTTTTCACTTGACATTCATATTTCCATATTGCCACATAATATACACCACCTTTTAAATAGCTGTATAATATTCCATAGCTGTATCATACCATTTCCTGGTGTGGGGTATTTTAAACATCTCCACTGTTTTCAGTGTAGTGTGTGGAACTGTCTCATAGACAGCTGTATATGGAGTCAGTAACAAGTTGGGCTTGTTTCAGAGTGAAAGCAGGGGCCCTGTCAGAGTGGATTGGTGTGCTTTTCTAAAAAAGGTTTCTCAAATACTGTTATCATCTAAACAATGAGTACAAAACCTATTGACATTGGGTTATTCTTAAGAACAAGGTTAAACACGCCTTTGGGGAGTCAATAAGGAATCAACTAAAGATGAACTAAAGATTTCCACATGTTGATAAGTACTTAGAGAACATTAACTTGTAGGGTTTTTACCCAGCATTCCTCCAAAGACTGGAAATAGCACTGGCAAAAGAAGATGAGATGGCTTTGATAAGATTGGGGAAACCAGATTTGAGGATTTGAAGTAGGAGGTGGATGAGAATACTGAGAGAAGAAACAAGCCAAGTTGACCAGTGTAATGTGAGGGCAGACTATTTTTGTATTTAGTAGAAGTCTTTTGTCTTAATGTGTTAAAATTCTGGTAGTTCTTGATTAACAAAAGTTATTTAAATGGGGGAGTCACAAAAATGATTCAGAAATGCATTGTAGCATTTTAAAAACATGTAAATATATATTTATTAAACAGTACTCTGAAAGAGGACCCAGAATTTTTCTTTGAGCGTAGTTAGAATTTCCCCTTTCTTGAAAAAACCACATTCATAATACATTGATAACAACTTCCAGTTCTAATCTTTTTTTTCTTTTCTTTTTAAAAATAATTTATTTTGGTATCATTAATCTACAATTACATGTGCAATATTATGGTTATTAAACTACCCCCTTCATCACTGTCCAATGGGGTTATTAAACAACCCCATTACAGTCACTGTCCATCAGCATAGTCCATGGACATCTCACTGTCCATGAGATGCTATAGAATCACTACTTGTCTTCTCTGAGTTATACAGCCCTTCCTGTGCCCCCCCCAACATTACGTCCGCTAATCGTAATGCCCCTTTTTCCTTCTTATCCCTCCCTTCCCACCCATTCTCCCCAGTCCTTTTCCCTTTGGGAACTATTAGTCCGTTCTTGGGTTCTGTGAGTCTGCTGCTGTTTTTTTCTTTCAGTTTTTTTCTTTGCTCTTATGTCCCTCATATGAATAAACTCATTTGATATTTATCTTTTTCTGCTTGGCTTATTTCACTGAGCATAATACCTTCTAGCTCCATCCATGTTGCTGCAAATGGAACGATTTGTTTTCTACGTATGGATGAGTAATATTCCATTGTGTATATGTGCCACATCTTTTTTATCCGTTTATCTACTGATGGACACTTAGATTGTCTCTATTTCTTGGCTATTGTAAATAGTGCTGTGATAAACATAGGGGTGCATCGGTCTTTTTCAAACTGGGCTGCTGCATTCTTAGGGTAAATTCCTAGGAGTGGAATTCCTGGGTCAAATGATACTTCTGTTTTGAGTTTATTGAGGAACCTCCATACTGCTTTCCACAATGGTTGAACTAATTTGCAGTCCCACCAGCAGTGTAGGAGGGTTCCCTTTTCTCCACATCCTAGCCAACATTTGTTGTTGTTTGTGTTTTGGATGTTGGCCATCCTCACTGGTGTGAGATGATATCTCATTGTGCTTTTAATCTGCATTTCTCTGATGATTAGTGATGTGGAGCATATTTCATGTGCCTGTTGGCCATCTGAATTTCTTCTTTGGAGAAGTGTCTATTCATGTCCTCTGCCCATTTCTTAATTGGATTATTTGCTCTTTGTTTGTTGAGGTGCGTGAGTTCTTTATATATTTTGGATGTCAACCCCTTATCGGATATGTCATTTATGAATATATTCTCCCATACTGTAGGATGTCTTTTTGTTCTACTGATGGTGTCCTTTGCTGTACAGAAGCTTTTCAGCTTGATATAGTCCCACTTGTTCATTTTTGCTTTTGTTTCCCTTGCCCAGGGAGATATGTTCATGAAGAAGTCGCTCATGTTTATGTCCAAGAGATTTTTGCCTATGTTTTTTTCCTAAGAGTTTTATGGTTTCATGACTTACATTCAGGTCTTTGATCCACCTTGAGTTTACCTTTGTGTATGGGGCTAGACAGTAGTCCAGTTTCATTCTCTTACATGTAGCTGTCCAGTTTTTCCAACACCAGCTGCTGAAGAGGCTGTCATCTCCCCATTGTATATCCAAGGCTCCTTTATCAAATATTAATTGACTGTATATGTTTGGGTTAATGTTTGGATTTTCTATTCTGTTCCACTGGTCTGTGGGTCTGTTTTTGTGCCAATACCAAATTGTCTTGATTACTGTGGCTTTGTAGTAGAGCTTGAAGTCAGGGAGCGTAATTCCCCCATTTTATTCCTCCTTCTCAGGATTACTTTGGCTATTCGGGGTCTTTTGTGGTTCCATATGAATTTTAGAATTATTTGTTCCAGTTCATTGAAGAAAGCCGTTGGTAGTTTGATAGGGATTGCGTTGAATCTGTAGATTGCTTTAGGTAGTATAGCCATTTTGACAATATTTATTCTTCCTAGCCAAGAGCATGGGATGAATTTCCATTTGTTAGTGTCCTCTTTAATTTGTCTTAGGAGTGTCTTGTACTTTTCAGAGTACAGGTCTTTCACTTCCTTCATTAGGTTTATTCCTATTTATTTTATTCTTTTTGATGCAATTGTGAATGGAATTGTTTTTCTGATTTCTCTTTCTGTTAGTTCTTCATTAGTGTATAGGAAAGCAAGAGATTTCTGTGTGTTAATTTTGTATCCTGCAACTTTGCTGAATTCAGATATTAGTTCTAGTAGTTTTGGAGTGGAGTCTTTAGGGTTTTTTATGTATAATATCATGTCATCTTCAAATAGTGACAATTTGACTTCTACTTTACCAATCAGGATGCCTTGTATTTCTTTGTTTTGTCTGATTGCCGTGGCTAGGACCTCCAGTACTATGTTGAATAACAGTGGAGAGAGTGGGCATCCCTGTCTTGTTCCCGATCTTAGATGAAAAGCTTTCAGCGTCTCGCCCGTTAAGTATGATGTTAGCTGTGGGTTTGTCATATATAGCCTTTATGATGTTGAGGTACTTGCCCTCTATACCCATTTTGTTGAGAGTTTTAATCAGGAATGGATGCTGAATTTTGTCAAATGCTTTTTCAGCATCTATGGATATGATCATGTGGTTTTTGTTCTTCTTTTTGTTGATGTGGTGGATGATGTTGATGGATTTTCGAATGTTGTACCATCCTTGCATCCCTGGGATGAATCCCACTTGATCATGGTGTATGATCCTCTTGATGTATTTTTGAATTCGGTTTGCTAATATTTTGTTGAGTATTTTTGCATCTACGTTCATCAGGGATATTGGTCTGTAATTTTCTTTTTTGGTGAGGTCTTTGCCCGGTTTTGGTGTTAGAGTGATGCTGGCTTCATAGAATGAGTTTGGAAGTATTCCCTCCTCTTCTATTTTTTGGAAAACTTTAAGGAGAATGGGTGTTATTTCTTCTCTATTTGTCTGGTAGAATTCAGAGGTGAATCCATCAGGCCCAGGGGTTTTGTTCTTGGGTAATTTTTTGATTACCAATTCGATTTCGTCACTGGTGATTGGTCTGTTTAGTTTTTCTGTTTCTTGCTTGGTCAGTCTTGGAAGGTTGTATTTTTCTAAGAAGTTGTCCATTTCTTCTATGTTTTCCAGCTTGTTAGCATATAGATTCTCATAATATTCTCTTATGATTCTTTGTATTTCTGTGGGGTCTGTCGTGATTTTTCCTTTCTCATTTCTGATTGTGTTTATGTGTGTAGATTCTCTTTTCCTCTTAATGAGTCTGGCTAGGGGTTTATCTATTTTGTTTATTTTTTCAAAGAACCAGCTCTTGGTTTCATTGATTTTTTTCTATTTTATTCTTCTCAATTTTATTTATTTGTTATCAGATCTTTATTATTTCCCTCCTTCTGGTGACTTTGGGCCTCATTTGTACTTCTTTTTCCAATTTCAGTAATTGTGTCTTTAGACTATTCATTTGGGAATGTTCTTCCTTCTTTAAATAGGCCTGGATTGCAGTATACTTTCCTCTTAGAACTGCCTTTGCTGCGTCCCACAGAAGTTGTGGCTTTGTGTTGTTGTTGTCATTAGTCTCCATATATTCTTTGGTTTCTGTTTTGATTTGGTCATTAACCCATTGATTAATTAGGAGAATGTTATTAAGTCTCCATGTATTTGTGAGCCTTTTTGATTTCTGTCTAAAATTCATTTCTAGTTTTATACGTTGGTTATCTGAGAAGTTGGTTGGTAGAATTTCAATCTTTTTGAATTTAGTGATTTTCTTTTTGTGGCCTAGTATGTGGTCTATTCTGGAACATACTCCATGTGCACTTGAGAAGAATGTGTATCCTGCTGCTTTTGGGTGCAGAGTTCTGTAGATGTCTGTTAGGTCCATCTGTTCTAGTGTGTTGTTGAGTGCCTCTGTGTCTTTACTTATTGTCTGTCTGGTTGATCTGTCCTTTGGAGTGAGTAGTATATTAAAGTCTCCTAAAATGAATGCATTGCTTTCTATTTCCTCCTTTAATCCTGTTAGTATTTGTTTCACATATGCTGGCACTCCTGTGTTGGGTGCATATGTGTTTATAATGTTTGTATCTTCTTATTGGATTGACCCCTTTATCTTTATGTAATGTCCTTCTTTATCTCTTGCTACTTTCTTCGTTTTGAAGTCTATTTGGTCTGACACAAGTACTGCAACACCTGCTTTTTTCTCCTTGTTGTTTGCATGAAATGTCTTTTTCCATCCCTTCACTTTTCGTGTGTATATATCTTTAGGTTTGAGGTGAGTCTCTTGTAAGCAGCATATACATGGGTCTTGCTTTTTTATCCATTCTGTAACTCTGTGTGTTTTGATTGGTCCATTCAGTCCATTTACATTATGGGTGATTATCGATAGATATGTACTTATTGCCATTGCTGGCTTTAGATTCATGGTTACCAAAGGTTCAGGGGTTGCTTCTTTACTATCTAACAATCTAACTTAATTTTCTTGTTAAGTTATTGTAAACACAGTGTGATGTTTCTTTATTTCTCTCCCTTCTTATTCTTCCTCCTCCATTCTTTATATACTAGGTGTTTTACTCTTTGCCTTTAGTTAGTATTTGGATTGTCTGCTTTCTTTGCTATGATTTTCTTTTCTCTGGTGACATCTTTTTAGCCTTAGAGATGCTTACTTCTAGAGCAGTCTTGTTTAAGATATCCTGTAGTGTTGGTTTATGAGAGTCAAACTCTCTCCACTTTCGCTTGTGTGGAAAATGTTTAATCCCTCCGTCATATTTAAATGATAATTGTGCTGGATACAATATTCTTGGTTCGAGGCCCCTGTCTTTCATTACGTTAAATATATCATGCCATTCTCTTCTGGCTTGTAAGGTTTCTGTTGAGAAGTCTGATGATAGTCTGATGGGTTTTCCTTTGTACGTGATCTTTTTTCTCTCTTTAGCTGTGTTTAATGCTGTCCTCATCTTTGATCTTTGCCATTTTAATTATTATGTGTCTTGGTGTTGTCTTCCTTGGGTCCCTTGTGTTGGGAGATCTTTGGGCTCCGTGGACTGCGAGACTATTTCCTTCCCCAGCATGGGAAATTTTTTAGCAATTATTTCTTTAAGGACACTTTCTATTCCTTTTTCTCTGTCTTCTTCCTCAGGTACTCCTATAATGCGAATATTGTTCCGTTTGGATTGGTCACACAGTTCTCTTAATATTCTTTCATTCTTATAGATCCTTTTATCTCTGTCGGCCTCAGCTTCTCTGTATTCCTGTTCTCTGATTTCTATTCCATTAATAGTCTCTTGTATCTTGTCCATTCTGCTGGTAAGCCCATCGATCGCTTGTTTGATTTCTGCATTGTCTTTCCTCACTTCCTCCCTCAGCTCTTGCATATTTCTCTGTAGATCCATCAGTATGGTTATGACTTTTGTTCTGAATTCTTTTTCAGGAAGGTGTGCGTTTCCATACCTTCAGGTTCCCTCTCTGGTGTTGTCTGGGTCTGGGTAAGTTTTGTTTGTAACATATTCCTCTGTCTTTTCATGGCAATAGAAGTGGTCGCTGGTAGGTGCCACGTATGTCAGCTGGCTCTTTAAGACTTAAAAAAAGAAGAAACGAAAAAAGAAGGAAAATAATAGAAAGAAAAAAAAGTAAGACGTAAAAGAAAGAAAAGAAAAGAAAAGAAAAAAGAGTGAAAAAAAGAAAAAATTGCCCACCGGGAGTAGAGTCTGTGGGGATGCAGTAGGTAGCGCTGTTGCTTCACTATGCTGCATCCACGGCTCTGCCGCACCGCTTCACAGGGCCCTTTGTATCCCTGGCCGGGGCAGAAACGAATGGGAGGCTGTTTATATCTGTGGGAAGTCTGAGGACGGCTGCTTTTTCCCAGTCGCCAGCCAAGGGGTCCAAAATTCCCCAGGACTCCCATCCTGCTGGGTCGAGTGTGGTGGGATGATCCTGGGCCCTTGTCTCTTTAAGACCGGTAAAAAAAAGTGCGCCCTTTCCTTTTGTCCTGGGGAGCCGGCTGCGAGGACCCTGGTGCGTTCCCAAGCTCAGGTCCCGCAGTCTCTGTCTCTCCAATCTTCGATACACCATGCAATGTGTGTCAGCCCTCCCGACGCAGATCACCAGGGCTGGTTATTTCGCAGGCCTGTACCTCCACTCCCTCCCTGCTCTGAATCCTCTCCTCCCGCTGGTGCGCTGGGGTTGGGGAGTGCTCGGGTCCCGCCAGGACACGGCTCCTTTTCTTACCTGCCTTGCCGAGTGCCGAGTCCTCTCAGGTGTATATGCAGGCTGTGTGCTGTCCTGTATCTTCTGGTGTCTTTTTTAGGAGTAGATGTAATTGTTGTAGTTTCATAAATACATATGGTTTTGGGAGGAGATTTCCGCCACCCTGCTCATGCCGCCATCTTCTCGGATCAGTTCTAATCTTTTTAGAAAGGAACTTAGACTTGGGGATGAATAGTTCCAGATTTTTTTTTTATCTTGCCTACACCTAATGCAATAGCATTTTTTAAAAGCAACTTGCCTTAAGTATTTCCATGACATTCATTTTTGTTTTCATAGGAACAGTTTATTTTCACTCTTACGCAGTATTGACACCACATAATTACGATAAGAAATACCGTTGACATACTCCGACTGGATTAAGCACAGCAGCAATTGCCCTGGTTGGAGGCAAAACAGTGTTCTAGCAAGTGACCTAGTAGCCTTGAAGATTTGTTGTGCATGGGCATTAGTTGGTATGTTTTACAGAAAATAGCACTTTAGTTAATCTGGAGAGCTGATTAAGTTGGAGATAAATGCTTAGAGTGTTATGGACGTGGACTGAGCTGTAGAAGGAAAAAAAAGTGACTGAATGTGAAATGGCCAGACTTTTAGGGATAATCAAGATAGTTAGGTTAGAAGGGGAGGTCAGGAGTATCAACTGCTATAGAAAAGTCTAGTTGGAAGACTAAGAAAAAAGTTATGAGGTCTTTCAAATAGGGGGACATATTGACTTTGTTAGAGTTTTGATAGGAAGTGGGAGGGAGCCAGGCTTGCTGGAGGTTAAGGCATTACTAAAGGAGGGGTACCCCCACCCTGAGCCAGGACTTGAAATAAACTTGGAGGCAATATATTTAGATCCTTCTATTGAAATATAAAATAACTGTGGTAATGTGCAGAGATCTTGGAGATTGCTGTGTATTTGACTTATTTCTTTATAGTGATTGTGTTAGAGAATTTAATATAAAGCCTTTTGTTTCATCTTTTATAGTAGTTCTCAAACCGGGGATCATTTTGCTTTCCAGGGTAATGTCTGCAGAAATTTTTGGTTGTTAGAACTGGATGATCCTACTGGCATCTAATGAGTAGGGGCCAGAGATGTTACCAGACATCCTTTTGTGAACAAGGTCGCTCCTCACAACGAAAAAATCATCTAAACCAAAATGTCAGTGGTACAAAAGTTCAGAAGCCCTGAATTCTAGTAACATCTTGAGATGCTTATCCACTTTTGGCTCTTTGTATGTGTTAGCTATCTTAAAAGATCCCTGAAACTCCTTCTGTTTAATGGTAGGGTAGTAGAAAAATCCTATCATTCTGGAGGGCTAATGGGTTCTCATTTTGAATTGAAGCCTGACCCTAATTAATGCTGCTCAAAGTTGGGGATTTGGGCAGCTCAGGTTCATAGTAGGTAGGGTTCCTTCCCAAATTGTGTATTGTTTCCTAACTTTGAAATGTTAATGAAAACTGAGACAAATGGTATATTTAGAGAATTGTGTGATAGGCATATTTGCAACCAGAGCAAAATAGTTTTGCTTTGAGCCACTCTTTTGAGTGCTGCTTTGTGTAAAATATTTCTATTTGGAGAACTGATTTTTGAGGACCTTTGTAATGGCTCATCCATTTTGCCAAATTTCCATTTTGGGCTCAGAAAGGCAGGTTGGTAATCATCATCATCATTGACAGGTTGAGTGCCCTCCTGATGCATGGTACTGCACAGAATACTTAAAAATAACATTCAGAGGAAGATTCCAAAATGGAATTCCTTCTGTACTGAGTTTGAGCTAAGGCATTGGTTCTCAAATTTATGAGGAGTCAGAGTGCCATGAAGTCAAGATGCTCTTGAAAAATTAATTTTATCATGTAGACTATGCTGTAGCATTAAATTCAAGTCATTAGCTTGAAAATATTTATCTTAATTTATGTGCCATCCTTATGTCAGGATTGTGTTTAACTCCATGTTTGAGTGCTGAATAATAGTGGCTTAAAAAGAGCTTTATTTATTTATGTGTTTATTTCCTACAACAGTAAGTCTAGAGGGATGTAATCCAGGGTAGGCGTGGTGATTCCAAAATTGTTTCTGTGCTCTTGCTCCTGTCTTTCTTGTATGCCATCTTTAGTTTGTAGCTTTTATCTTCATGCATGTAAGAAAACTGCTACAACCTCAGGCAAGAGGTTCATTCTCCAGGCAGGACAAAGAATGGAAGAATGGAGGAGGAAGGGGCAGTGCTTATATATGAACTCTAGTACAGAGCAAGGGAATGTGGGAAATACAGATTATTTAGCTGGGTACTTTGTTTCCCTGAACAAAATTGGGGCTCCTTTCCTAAGAAGGGGAGAAAAGATCTGAAGTAGGCAATTAACAGTGATTGCCACAATTACAAAACAATTTAAAATGTACATTCATGAGCTTATGACATTCATGATCTTGTGTTGTCATCAAACACTGTTGGAATTTTTCCTATTAATATTTCCTTATTTGTTGAACATTAGTGTTTTTGATAGCTAATGAGGAAGTAGTCTCAGATATTGAAAGTTCAAGAAATAGAAGTGGAAAAAACTCTTAAAATGAGGAAATTTTTTCCACTGAGTTTTTTCCCTTGCAAATGAGAAAATGAAATTCACATCTGATTTTAATGAAGGTACATTCTAGTCTCTGACATCAGTGTTCCTAAGGAACATGTTTTGGGAACCACTGATCTCTTTTTTGTTTGTTTTTTTATTAAGGTATTATTGATATACACTCTTACGAAGGTTTCACATGAAAAAACAATGTGGTTACTACATTTACCCATATTATCAAGACTCCACCCATACCCCAATGCTGTCACTGTCCATCAGTGTAGTAAAATGCCACAGATTCACTATTTGCCTTCTCTGTGCTACACTGTTTTCCCCATGATCCCCCACACCATCTGTACTAAACATAATACCCCTCAATCCCCTTCTCCCACCCTCCCCACCTGCCCTCCCACACCCCTCCCCTTTGGTAACCACTAGTTCCTTCTTGGAGTCTCTGAGTCTGCTGCTATTTTGTTCCTTCAGTTTTGCTTCCTTGTTATATTCCATAAATGAGGGAAATCTTTTGGCACTTGTCTTTCTCTGCCTGACTTATTTCACTGAGCATAATATCCTCCAGCTCCATCCATGTTGTTGCAAATGGTAGGATTTGTTTCTTTCTTATGGCTGAGTAGTATTCCATTGTGTATATGTACCACCTCTTCTTTATCCATTCATCTACTGATGGACACTTAGGTTGCATCCATATCTTGGCTATTGTTAAAAGTGCTGCAATAAACATAGGGGTGCATATGTCTTTTTGAATCTGAGAAATTGTATTCTTTGGGTAAATTCCAAGGAGTGGGATTCCCAGGTCAAATGGTATTTGTATTTTTAGTTTTTTGAGGAACCTACATATTACTTTCCACAATGGTTGAACTTGCTTACATTCCCACCAGCAGTGTAGGAGGGTGGGAACCACTGATCTTAATAGTTATGTGTACTATTAAATTGCTTGTATCTTTACTTTCATTTACACTGTTTTCCTAGATAAGATTTTCTTTTTTCTCCTTTTTTCATATTAGTCATATGTTGTGAGCAATTAAAACATTATTTTAAAGTGTCATTTCTAAATTGTATATGATGATCCTGTTTAGTTTTATAGTAAGAAAAAAATTTATTAATTTTTCAAGGTCAGTGTAAGTCCTGCTATCTTTGATACTGTACCCTGTGTTTCAAATCCATTTTTGTCTCCTTGAAACTCCTGGAGCAGTCATAGCCCATGCAATGCAATTTTCCCCTTCATTAGACCATATTGAATTCATCACTAATTGCTAATGTTAGCAATATCATAAGCTCCCTGTTAACGTATTTTTTTGTGTTCCAAATTCTTAGCATTGCATTAATACTACATAGTGATGCTTAATTGCTTCCTGATCAAAATCACATTTAACCTATTAACACGTATAAAAAAAGCATGAATTTGATAGCAAGACAGGCATAAAATAAAAAATGGATAATAATGAGTGTAATCAGAATTTCATGACTTTTACCCTTACCTATTAATGTAGGACCTCTAGCTTCCCCAGAATGCTCCCACCATGTTTATTTTTGGAGTCACTAAAGGGCCTGTCATGTGGGCTTGCTAATGTATCTGGCCACTGCCACATGGCCTGTCTTTTCCTCCCTGCCATGTTTGCTGCCCTGAAGTTGTATATTGGTACCTCCTCCTGGATGTCAGAGGTGTACCTGTGTGCCTGACACTTCCAACCGCTTGGCTTGTCCTGCCAGGTGTGCTGCTGATATGCTGGGGGCTGTTGAGGTTCCAGCCTCTTTTTTCTCCTCTGCTATTACACCTTGTCATGTGGGCATCAGAACAGAGCTCTTTATATCTTGTTGCTTCGGAGCTTTTGCTGAAACCCCTTCTTTAGTTTCTCATTTTAGCCTCTCTGTCCCTGTTTTAATTAGCTCTTGTGGCTGGACGGGGGAGCAGCAGTGCAAGTGATAGACACCACCCTGTGTTTAGGACTATTCTTCTGGTCCACCTTTGTTACTGGGCTAAGCCTTTCTGTCTGTCTTTATAGTAAGGATGGTTATTTCCCCCAAATGTTCCTTCATCCCTCATGCAAACAGATGCCTGAACAATGCTCAGTCTCCAGACATCTGTGAATCTTAGTGTCAGGGATGGTATAGGTTCTAGATTGCAATCCCATTGTACTTTTGAAATACTACAGGTAAAATATATTGCAACTCAAAGAATCTTAAGCCCAGGTAGCAAGTCAGACCAACTCAGAGCATGTTATGATCTTGACCCCCAGACAAAGTATTAACTTTACTTATTCTTGTTTTAATTGATTATATTGGAATCCGGTGTGAACTTTAAGGCTACAAAGAAAAGAGAGAAAAGAAATGGGCTTTATTTTATTTCTCAATTTGTGCAATTGTTTTTATTTCTGTGGTCCCTAAAATTGATTAAGCTGTAGTTGAGTGGAGATATCGTGCATTCTTACTCATTTTCCAGAGCGGTTCTTCATTTAATTATCTTTCTTGGTTTCCAAGATGTACATTAGACAGTAACTGGAAATGGACCTCGGGCAAGTTCCCCATAGGAATGTAGGCAGATTGAAAAACAGCAAACCCCACACTTAGCATTGAGCCTCAAGAGGTTATACAAGTAGTCAAGGAGAAAAGGGATGAATGAGCAAAAATTGGAAGATGACGAGAACCAAGAACATAAAACCTCTATAGCCAAGGTGAAAAGAATCAGAAAATGGTCGTCTGTGCCTGCAAGAGTTTGTGAAACAGAATAACAGAGCAGCTGTATTAGTTTCTGTTGTTTTAAGTTTCTTTTCATGTCTTTATTATTTTTTTAAACACATGTTCTTAAACTTTAGAGTAATCCAATTCTATCCATCTGAGATCCATTTAAGGAAATGAAAAAAAAATTGTAACCTATAGTTACATAGATGTATACTTACTCTAGTTCAGGGCTTCATTCAGAGTGGGTACTCAGATAAGTTCTGTTGACTGTCAAATCCTTAGATATTTAGGTACTTGGCTGCTAGCTCCATGGAGGGTCAGCTAGGAATAGGGGAATCAAGACACCATTGCAGAGCAGTGAAAACAAATGGAGCAAAGAGAAGCAATGAAATGTCAGCAGGACAGATGTTTACTAGATATAGAACCTCGTTGACTCAGGCTGCCGAGTCCTGCTTTGAAATCTAGAAATAGAAAACAACCAGGGATGGGAGATTGCTGGAGAAATGCTCTCTGAAATCTGTTTGCCAAGACCTCATCATGATTTAGAGCTGCCAGGAGACATTGTGCTCTTCCCAGAGTCCTCAGCTATTGAGTGACAGACTCAGAAGCTAACCTAGACCTCTCTGCTCTCAAATTCATGTGTTCATCCTTCAGTGGGGTGAATTTTTTAAAACAATAATTTGTTTATTGTACAATTGTATAAGTGCATTTGTTATATCTCTCATTCCCAATAGGGAGGAAAAGGAAATGGCTGTGTAGTGGTTTTTCACCCAATTCCACAGGATTGGCAGCTTAGCACTAAATTTGGAGCAAATTTGTTAGGTTTTCTGAAAATCTTGTTTTGATAGTTCCAGAGTAAGACTGACTGACAGTCTTGGAGCTGGAGGAAAATGACCACAGAATGCTAGTATTGTTGATTGGCTCTGCTCCCTGTAGTAGAGTAACATTAACCAATCATTAAAAAATTTTAAGAGTAAGATTTTGAATCTCTTTAATTCTGTGTACATAGATCTATGGTGTGAAATTAAAGTTAGTTTTATAATTCTTTTGTAATAACTTATTTGTCTAGAGTGAATAATGGTCACCTGATTTTTGTTCTGGGTACCCAAAGAATTAAGATTTCTTTTAGTTATTCTTACTGATTATCCTTAAAAGTAACTTAATTAATAGAAAAATAATCTAAGATATTAGGACAATAGTAAGAAGATTATGTTAAGCTCTTGGGAGGCTAAATAGAAAAAGTCTGTAGATTTACCTTTGGGAATTATGTGAAATCCTGAAATTTTGTGTTTTATTTTATTGTTATGCAAGATTCTCCTTGGGGAATCCTGAACATTTTATGACCTAAATAAAGAACTTTGCTTTTTGTGTGTTGACTTATTATTATACTTGTGAATGAGGTGATCAGCACATTTTAGGGTTTTTTTCTTTTATTTATAATGGATACAAAAAGATATGTATATATGTGTAACATTTTTCCTCTTTTGCAGAATTAAATGTGAGGGAGTCTGATGTAAGAGTTTGTGATGAATCATCATGTAAATACGGAGGAGTCTGTAAAGAAGATGGAGATGGTTTGAAATGTGCATGTCAGTTTCAGGTGAGGAGACCAAACTTGTTTCGAAGAATTTTACATTTTTCTATTTTACAATTATACATCCTTCAAATTAAAAAGCTTAAAACACCTTGAACCCCACAAGGAAGTTGGGTTCACAGTTTTTGTCAGATGAATTGTGATTATTATTTTTCCTTGAATTAAGAGGACAGACTGGCAATAATGTGAAAATGCCTTGAAAAACATGTTCAAGTCTTATTCAAATATAAGATCTAATGTCACTAAAAGGAAATAGGTACAAGTTGCTGTAGAAAGTTTCTCTTTCTAATCTCCTTCTCTTCCATTCATATTTGCTGCTGTCTCATCTTTTTGAGCCAAAACTTGGTGCTTCAGCATAAGTCAGGGTTAGAGATAAACTAGAAAGGGGAACCTCAAACCAAGATCTTTGCTTTTCAGAGGCTGTTTTAGTTGTGATTCTATTGTCTAAAAAAAGTAAAAAGAAGGGAAGTGACGTGTTACATTTCTTCCTTTTTGTTAATTTACTGTGATTAAATTGTAATTGACTTCAGAATGCTCACAAAATGGTCCTTGATTCAGGGTGTGAGATGAGACAAAGAAGTAACTAGAGTTTTTTTTCATTCATAATCTTGTTTCACTCATAATCACACCCATTGTTTTGGATTTTAAAGGGAGGAAAGGGTATTATAGAGATAAAGGATAAAAGCATAGGAGAGTCAGTATTTCCAGTAACCCTTGCCCAATCTCAGGCAGGTTTGTATATGATCATTTGAAAAAAGAAAAGATGTATTTCCTATCTTTTCTTATGTTGTAATGAGAATTAAAATCAGAAAGAGAGATTGCGTATGAAACCTCTTCAAAACTATGAATGATTATGTTGCTTATTTTTCATTAAAAGAACTGGAGAGTTCAAATAAAGGAGGAAGGGTAGAGGGTATATACTATTGTCCAGCTGAAGAGGTTCTTTATGGTCAAAAGGGATTTTACAATCCACTGTTCACAGTTCCTACTTGTGACATGGTTCAGCTAACCTTGTGCCCACCCCTACATGGTTACTTATGCATCGGTTTGGCCAATATGTGTGTCTGGCTGCTCTGCCCACTCCCCAAACCATCTTAAAAAGTACAGCAACTAAAGTGGGCTTCTTCCCTTAAAACAAGGTGTTGGTGTACAGAGTGAAACCAAGCTCTCATGAACTTTTACTTCTTTCTGTTCTTCACATTAGATAATTTTTATTGATCTTATTTCAGGTTCACTAATCCTTTCTTCTGTCATTTCTGTTCTGCCTGTCCAGTGAGTTTTTAATTTCAGATATTTTATTTCTAGACTTCAGTTTCTATGTGTCTGCTGAGATTTCCTGTGTTTTCATTCATTACAAGCTTATTTTCCTTTGAGCATAGATATTGCTGCTTTAAAATCTTTGCTAATTTCAACATTTGGGACATCTCAGGGATCCTCTCTGTTGAGTGTCTTTTTATTTAAGAATGATCGTGTTTTCTTGTTTCTTTGTATTAATTTTGAACTTATCCAACATATTGTGAGTGATGTTTTAGAGCATTTGAATTCTGATACGTTCCTCTGAAGAGTATTATCATTTTTGAAACAAATTGGTTGAACTCAAACTGCTGACTCTGTTTTCCCCTCTGTGGGCAGCAACACATATATCAGTTCATTTCTTTTAGACTTAGCTGGCTACTTAGAGTCTGCCCCATGGGTGGTTCAGGAGTCAGCAGAAATTTGGTCTGAGTTCATATACAGAATCTGGGACTCCCCTCTGACCTACTCCTGGGGTTTTCTCTCTTTCCAGCGGCTCTTTTCCTTTCTCCTTTGGTTCTTTAACCCAAGAAAGATTGCAGGTTTTCTATTGGTGGTTAGCCACCCTGTATGAAGAAGCTGGGGCTGTCCCTCTTCTAACTGTCTTATATTTCCTTAGATTAAATTCCCTGATGTGGAAATTTTGGGCCAATGGAATTATTCTGTATAGATAACTTTCTGTCCAAAAGCAGTGTATCTGACTGCTTGTATCCCCTCATCCTCTTGGTAGTGGATTTGGTCAGTCCTTTTAAATTTTACAAATCTGAAAGGCAAAAAAAAAAAAATTACTGTTTTTCATTTGATTACTAGAGAAATTGATAATGTGCTATATACTTACTGATTTTTTTTGGCAAATTAATATTTCATATGTTTTTGCCCATTTTGGGGAGTATTTTCTTTTTCTCTTGTGTTGATTTGTAAAGACACATATGTATATGTGTATGTGTATACACTATGTATAATACACTGAGTACTTATATGTTGCTTACTGTACTGAGCACTTCACGTCCATTAGTGGTTCTAAATATTTTATTTATGTGTGTATTTCTACATATATAGATAAATATAAAACATAAAAGTTTATGTAACTCATAAACTCTCATGAGAACCTATGATGTAGGTACTTTTTGATATGCTTTTTAAAAGAGTTATATATGCCCATAGTAAACAACTTGAACAATGTATAAGAAGAAACATAATTTTAAAATGTCATCCTTCCACTCTAGACTATGAGTTGCCCTTCTCAGAGACATTAATTCTTGTATTTCCTTCTAGAAATACTGTGTTATACACACACAAAGGTGTTTTAATTTCTCTTTTAAATAGTCAATCCCTTAATAAAAGTTCTAAATATTCATGTTATATTTATCTACCCTTGTTGTTATGATTCTACTTTTTGTTAATTGAAAATCTTTCCATGCAATTCTAAGATGTTAACGAAATAGCCCTTTTGACCTTCTTAACATACTTGAACAGCTAGAAAATCTGTCATGAATTCCTTTTATACCTAGTGGCAAAGCAGGAAAGGGAAGTAAAAGTTAGGGGTCGAGATCAGTAGGCATTTTATCCAGTGCTTGCTTTGTGCTAGGTGCTGGGCAGGATGCTGAGGATATAAAGATGTTAAAAGATGAGTTGCTTGCCTTGTAGGAGCAAACTGCCTGAGGGCGTACAGAATGATTTGATCCTGGCTGCTGACTGAACCTTCCTGTGACTCCTCCTCCTCCTTTTAAGCTTATAAATCTGTTCAAGTTAGACTTAGGTTATTGCCAGCTGAAGAACAGTCACCTCATATGCCCACTAAACACTCCTCTGTTGGATATTTTAGTAGTATCTTTCAGTTCATTAAAAAAACTTGCTTATGATTCAGCATGCTTTCAGTGTTAATATGAGCTCTCTGGGATATAATTTAAGCACATTTTAACATAATAATAGGATTTTAAATAAAGTCTAAAATTGTTTATTTTCAGTCTCCTATTAAGAGCTATTATAACTTGACACATTGTGTAAAACAAAGTTACTTTTATTAATTTTCTACAAAGAAAAATGATCAGCATTGCATCTTTCCATTAAGACTAGGGTAATATACAAAGAGGGCTACCTATGATGTTTTTACAATCTTCTTTCTTTTCTTTGTTCTTCTCTCTGGAATTCTCTGGACTGTGTTTTACTTCCTGAATTTATCAGTGTCTGTTCTTGCTAGGTGTCATGCCTTTTTATTAGACCTTTTTATTTGGGTTCTTCAAAGAAACAGAATAGAATATATTGACTGAGAGAGAGGAGAGGGGAGAGATTTATTATAAGGAATTGGTTCGCCTGATAATGGAGGCTGAGAAGTCCCAAGATCTGTTGTGTGCAAGCTGGAGGCCCAAGGAAGTGGGCAGTGTAGGTCCAGTCCAAGCCTGAAGTCCTGAGAATCCAGGGAGCTGATGATGCTAAGTCCTGGTCTGAGTTCAAAGGCTGAAGAACCAGAAATCTAATGTCTCAGTTCACCAGTCATGCAGAGACTTCATAGTCTCCCTTCCACCACCTTTTTGTTCCTTCAGGCCCTCAGTGGCTTGGATGATATACCCCCAGTGGAGAGGGCACTTACGCAGTCCACTACTTCAAATGCTAATCTCATTAGGAGGCACCCTCACAAACACATCCAGAAATAATGTTTGATCTGGGTATCCTGGGCATTAAAATTAACCATTACAACCCTGTGATTATTTTCTTGTTTATTATATTCAGCACAGTCTGACACACAGTAGGTACACAGTAAATGTGTGGATGGATGTTGCTCCAGAGTTGTATACCACTGCACCTTTCTAGATGACTTCAAGTCATATTCCTCCAGCTACAGGGAAGGTGTAGGGGAGAGTTCTTTCACCCAGCAGGTGTGGCAGTACAGAGGAGGTGAACCTTAGGTCAGTCAGTGCCTAAGTCAGAAGTTGCATGGTGTTAAAAGTGCCTGAATCCCTTAGTTTGTCCATAGCATAATGAGGGGCTCCTACGAGAGACCCTGGCTACAGACTGACCAAGGAGAAGCATGTCTACTCCCATCTCATGCTCCCTCCTAGGTATGTGCTTCTTACACTGAATTCAAGGAAATTGCCTGCACGATGTTAAATAATCCCCTGCTCACTACCACCAGGTAACATACGGCAAGATCCTGCTGAATACCTTGAGTGTGTAATGGGTAGAGTACATCAGTTGTGAGGAATCCTGGGTCTTCAACTTACTAGCTCTGACCTTAACTTACTAGCTTAACTACTTAATGTTCAGAAATGATAATAGCAAAAACAAAACCAGCTAATGTTTATTGAGAATTTACCATGACCAGATATAAATACTAAAGATGGATTTCTCTTATTTAATCCTCATAACATTACGTAGATGCTATTATAATTACCATTTTACATATGGGGAAAATGGTGCTGGTTCTAGTCCATAGTCACATGGATGGTGGACCCAGAGATCATGTATTTCTTTGTGTTTCCTATGGCATTTACCTTGAAATGTGTACTAGAGGTATTGAAAAAAATGAATTTTGATAATAATAAAATGACATTACGTAATTAATGCTCATTACAAACATTGCCAAGAATTCCCTCTTAAATTCTCTCACCCGACCTTTATAGCAAGCAGATAAAGTAGATAGCATAGGGGTTTTCATTCTCATTTTTATGATAGTTGATAGTTATTTTCATTATGAATGTGAAAAAGGTATAAGAAAGTAGCATAACTCTTTTTTTAAACCAAATAAAAGAACAGATATTTTGTAGTGAAAGTATGTCATAATACTGTGGTATTACATTCATAAATATAAAAGTAAACTATTAATAGTCATGCCTAGTTCTGAGATTTATTTATTTTTTCCTTCAGTGCCATACAAATTACATTCCCGTCTGCGGATCAAATGGGGACACTTATCAAAATGAGTGTTTTCTCAGAAGGGCTGCTTGTAAGCACCAGAAAGAGATAACAGTAGTAGCAAGAGGACCATGCTACTCCGGTATGTGTGATATTCCTGTGAATAAATGTTAGAAATGGTTTGCCATATTTTCTAAAAGGCAGAGGTGTATTCCCAAAACTTGTTGTATGGATTGGTGGTGACTGTGTGTGGAGTGGGAGGCTCTTTTTCATCCCCACTTTCATGTTCTTGCTTTTTAACCCCAGTTGGTCTTATTCTGACTGTGTTGCTTCTTAGTACACTGTTAATGTTTAATGTCTCTTTTTGTGGGGGCTTTGAATATCTTTTGCCTATGTTTTGAATATTAGAATAAGATTTGAAGTGGGAAATAATATATTCATTTTGAATATTAGGATAAGATTTTGGAGTAGGAAATTATCCATTTTGTTGATTTTTATTTTTGGGGGAGGGGAAGGGTAGGGAATATCCATAAAAAACCATTAGTGGCATCTCAGGATGTGTCTCTTTTCCAAACTTGTCTCTTTTTATATCTTCTCTTTTCTGTCTGCCAATCCTTGTCACTCACCTACCCCTAGTTGTTTGTATTTACTCTCCCTTTTCCCTCCTGGAATTGGTAGTGGTTAATTTTGGGAAGCATTAATGTTAGTTTCTTACTTGCATTTGTATTTGGGATCCAGGATACAGGCTGAAGTATTGTAATTAGAATTACTGTATGAAGGTTAGCACTAAGGGTGGAGACAGTTCTTATATGATGTACTCAGTTTCCTTCCTTTCC
Organism: Smutsia gigantea; assembly: GCA_032199065.1. Taxonomy (NCBI): domain Eukaryota; kingdom Metazoa; phylum Chordata; class Mammalia; order Pholidota; family Manidae; genus Smutsia; species Smutsia gigantea. The sequence continues at coordinate 26,262 of JAVSCE010016718.1, read as the reverse complement.
CTGCGTGTAATACAGTGCCTGTGTTCAGAGGTTTTGCTAGGGCTCCATTACATAAGCATGATTAATTGATTGTCCCTGTGGTTGATGTCTCACTCCAGGTCCAGTAATACCACATGACTCAGTGCTCCCACTTCTGAATTGCGTGGTTGGGCTTCCTTGTGTAGCCAGCTCCATCCTGAGATCTGAGGTGGTCAGCCTCCTCCCTAACCTAGACACTTTTATCAGAGGGACGTAGATTACCTTCTAGAAACTGAGGGCAAAGGCCAGACTTTTCTTTGGACAAGGCTGAATTCTTTTCTGTACCCTAAATAATTAGGTGCTTGGTGGAATTATTATGTTCTTAGGCTAATAGACTATCATTTTGTGTGGTTCTCATATACTTATCTAAGTACATTGTGTTTCACAGATTTGATTTAGAAACTTAAAAGGCATATGGAATTCTTTACAATCCCAAATTAATTACACATCATTTATGGGGAGCATGTGTTTAAGACAGCAACTGCTTTGATAGGCAGTGATTATTAAACATTAGAAGGCAGCGTGGTAGATTGGAAAGAGCACCACACCAGGATTAAAAGACCTGACTGTGAAGTAACTGCAGCTCTTACTCTATGACCTTGGACAAGTCACTTAGCCACTCTGAGCCCCAACTGCCTAAGTTGTTAAATGGATATCATCCCCCAGGGTTATTAAAGGAGAACTGAATGAGCTAAGCTCTGAGGTGCTGCACTGATCTTGCTACTTGCTGGGTGAGCCAGTGTTGTTCATATCATTCGATCTTCTACTGGTGTTATTCCCTGTGCTAGTAATAACATGCTCTCTTGCTTACTTGAAAACTCTCATGCTTTAATACTGAGTTTAAGCCTTTTCTCCTTAGGGAAATCTTTTCTTCGAGGCATCTCCTGGCTGACTTCGTTCACACTTTGTGCCTATCTCTGTGTATATATCATACTGCATTTCATTTACCTGACACCTCTCTCTCCAGCCAGATCAGTGGTTTCTCTATAGGAAGGCAGTATGCCCTGCCTTGTCAGGTGTATCGTAATCCCAGGGTTGGGGTGGAGTTGTGTGGGCAGGGAAAGGGGTGTATACAGTGAAAATATAATCTTAAAAGGCATATGGAATCTAAAAGAAGAACTCTGTCACATTAACAGAGTAGTCATAATATTTCATTTATTTCAGTATATTAAATGGCACTAAGGGGAGAAGGTGTGAGATACTATATCTATTAAAATTGGGCATGGGTTGAAAGAAGGTTGGGAGTGAGTTAGTATCTTATGCAATGGAATAGTCTTACTTATCTACTTGTTCCTAGAATTTACCATGTTGCCTCAGCACATAAAATGTACCCAGTCAGTGTCTGTGGGATAGAAGGGAAAAGGGAGTGTTTTTTCTAAGAAAAGTTGGGTCATAAAAACAATTTTATATTGAGTTCCTATCTTCTTTTTTTGCTCTTTCACTCACTCAGTGGAGATGTTTTTTTTAATAGTTGATTAATCAAAATTGAACACAATTGAAGACTTTCTATAAAATGCTGTGGAGATTCTGCAGTGGGTACTACATAAAATATGTATTTTTTTGGCTCTTTCTGTTTCTACCATGTTTGGGAATTTGATCGTTGTCCAAAGGAGATTGAATGGAAGGGAGCAGTATTGTTAAGGGTTTGGTTTTCCCTCTGGAGAACCGTTTGAAGAACTGGAGTGGGTTCACTAGGATATCCTCCCCACTAGAAAGTGCTGACAAAGGGTCAGGTTCTTCAGTTGCCATCTCTGCTTTTTCATGGCTACATGCTGATGATACTGTAGCATTATCTTCTTTTCAACACACTCTGTGCCCTACTTGGTTCCTTTAGGATTATAAAATAAACATTCTGCATTAATTACATTTTAGGATGGCTTCTTGTTGGTCATTTTGAGGGAGGCTCTTGAGTTTCATTAGTAACAAGTGTGCCACCTATACCTTGGTGAGATTCCTTCCTAGAGGACATTCATTTCATCAGTGATATGAAAATACCAATCCTGAGGTCTTTCCTCCCAAACCTGGGGGCTTTCTTTACCTTGTAGTTTTTGGCCTTTATCCACAGATTTCATTAAGAAGATTTTTGGAGCAAGACCCAAAGCTCTTTTCCCCTCTTTCTAATAAAAGCTGCTTATTCATTATTTCTCTCAAGGTTTAACAAAATTAAAATTTCTTTCTACCTTTAAGTGAGTTAATTGAAATTATTTCTATTTAGCCATTTACTTTATGGTATTTAGTGGTCTGTACTCTGTGGAAGACACCTGGATATTTCCTGAATGGGTTTCATAGATGTATGAGGTATAGATTTAATTATTATATATCTAAGAGATTTGTATTTGGAGAAAGGCACAAAGTAAGCGTATGAGAACAAATTGTTATATACCAAAAAAAATGAGAAAAGGGCTACCTGAGAATTGATACCACAGTTTGTTTTGATAAGAAATTTTACTATTTGATAAAATGATATTTCCAGGAAAAGCATTCAGATTCATTCTTCGTTTTTCTTCTCAGATAATGGCTCTGGCTCTGGAGAAGGAGGTAAGTTTCAAGTACACCTTAAATGATACTTATTTTCTTTCATTTTTTTTAAAGCAACTTTATTGAGGTAAAACTCATATGTCATACAGTTTGCTCATTTAAAGTATACAAATCAGTGACTTCTGGTATATTCACACAGTTGTGCTACCACCACCACAGTCAATTGTAGAACATTTTCATTATTCCAGAAACAATCCCTGCACCCTTGGCCATCACTCCTAACCCTTCTGTCCTCCTTAATCCTAGGCACTCTCTGTTTCATGCAATGGTTTTTCACTAATTTTGCTGTCAAAGGGGAAATGTGGTAGCCCTTGTTAAACTGAGGTTGCACCAAAGGGCCTTCTCTTTAGAATCATGCACATGAGTAATGTTCAGCTTAGACCCAGAGTATTTGTAACTCTCTCCTATCCCTTGCACACAAATTTTTGCTCATAAGGAATTTTCAGGGTACGGGGTTTAAAAACTCTGGAGTTGTACACAGCAAAGAGAAGACTTGCAGAACTACTCTGGTGGCATACAGACTTTAAGTGATTAAAATTTTCCTGTTTATGGCTTTCATTTTATTTTACAAATATTTGAATTATTTCTGCATTTAAAAAACTAGTATTTGGTAAGGGCATATACCAGAGTTTAAGTTGTCAGAACTGAGAATGACTACTTCATAGACTAATCAGAGTGTGATTCTTAGTGAGTATCCACAGTATGCGAAATAATGTTTGAGTAGCCTGGGGATATACTGAAAGAAAACTTACTCTGGGGAAATTCACATGTAGACAATGAAAACTACAGTTATGATCCTTTTACCACTATCTGAAATCTTACTCCAGACTTCCACGTTTCATAGAATCCTAAAATTGCAGAGTTTGAGGGACTTTAAAGGTCACCTAGAGAATAGAAGAACTGGAGGAAGTTCAGGGATGATAGTTTTCAGCAAAGGAAAAACAAAGAATCAAGCTGTCCAACAATAGAATTTGATCTAAATGTATGTGTTTAAGCCAAAGCTTGATGATCATGAGTAAAAGATCAGATCATAAATTCTAGGTCCTACAGCTGGAAAGGATTTTAAGAGATAATGTGGTCTAGCCCCTGTGGTCAGATATTCAGTTAGGAAATCTGTCATTGTTCCTATATAAAAGAATTGGAATTTCATCTCAGGATATTCTTATGTAGTACAAATGTTGGGAGTCTTCCTCTGAGGATGTAGGTTGGCATTTTTTTTTAGGGAGTATTAGTTACAAAGGCTAAGTGGTTTGCTCATATTACTACACAAACTTTAGTGAGCTCATGGTGGCTGTATGATTTTTTGATCTCATGATGTTTCTGAGGTCTCAGGAATACTTAGGATTATGATCCCTGGAATCTGTTTGGGAATGTTCATGAGAATTTGGGGAGGATTTTTCCTTAGAGTGCAGGCAGACACCAAAAACTGCAAGATTGGAAGTATTACCAAACAGGGACATAAGGTCTGTGTACTTTTAACCCCTTCTTTGCTCACTGACATCCCCTGAATAAGATGGCCTTTCCCAAACTGAAGGGGATATCTTTTGAATGAACTGTTATCCCTATATTGGCCTCAGAACTGATCTTCCTGCCCAGTTTGAGATTTGAGATCAGGTTGGGATTGAGACCCACAAATGTAGGGTCCTTTTAAATGTGAGATAAGAGCTGAGTTGGGGGCTGGTTTTTGTGCTGGATCATGGGATACCTACACACTTCTGCATTCTGGGTATTTTTGGCAGTGCTAAGTGGCCAAGTAGAAAAAGGGGTAATTTCTTTGTGAAGAGACACCTTACCTTTTTAAAATTTGGATATATATATTTTTTAAATTCTGGAATTAGTTGTTATGGTTAGAAAGGCAGGTGTGAAATGGATGTGAGGAAAAGGTGATGGTTATACTAGACTGTGTTTAACCACTTATTTGCTAACCAGCATTGCAATGGTTTATTTCAGTAGGGTAATCACTAGACCCAATTTATTGGTAATGCCTCCCCTTCTCATCCCCCATCTCTTGTTTAATGTTACATGGTAATTCTTTTAAAGAAAACTAATTATCAAAAACTACTATACTGTCTTTTGTACATAGGCTAAGGGATTATTTTGCTAGCATCAGTACTTGTTTTCCTCACAGAATATGTTGTACTCAGTATTGGCCACATTTTTGGACTCAAGCATTGATAGATTTTGGAAGTGATTGTTTTCAAGGGTTAGGGTACTTTTTCCCCAGATATAGGATAAGGCTGCTGAAAACATGAAGCATATCTGGAAAGGATCCCAACTTTTGGTTGAAAATTTAAATTTTCTTTTTGAACAGAAGAGGAAGGGTCAGGGGCAGAAGTTCACAGAAAACACTCCAAGTGTGGACCTTGCAAATACAAAGCTGAGTGTGATGAAGATGCAGAGAATGTTGGGTGAGTTGACTGAGGGAAAGGGATAAACTGGAAGCTTAATCATCAGCATTATTGAATTGTAGAAAGGTATCATTAACCTGGTCATGTTTATTTCATGTGTGCCTTTTTTATTTTTTTGTTTAATGCTAGTCTGTGGACTTTTAAATTGACAATGCTATAGTTATTTAAGTCAGTTTAAAGTGTTATATTTTAGAATGAGATTCCATATATAATTTTTTTGGCTTTACTTCTGCCCTATTAAATTGATAATTGTACATATTTTTTTACCAAGGGTTAATTTTATTCATCAGAAATACTCTTATTCTAAATTATCCTACCGTTATACATTCAACTGGTATCAAAAACAAAATTTCTAACTTGCATTTTTACACAAAACTTTTCATATATTTCAGTGTATTAAGAATAATCCAAAAATTTCAAAATTTTAGATAAGTACATATTATATAATAATTAAAAATTATTTTGCAAAATCCCAGTTGCACAGACTGTGATATTTTATTTTCTCACTCATATTCAGCCATCAGTCAGGTGGGTTTCGTAGCTGGACAGCATTGTCTGTCCAGTGTTCCATTTCCTCTCTGTAAGGAAAGGTATTGTTTGGTGGAGTAGTAACAATATAGATATCATCAACACAGGCATGTTAATTTCTTCTTTTTATCAGATTCCTGTTTGTTTTTTCCCAGCCTCAATCTTCTTCCATTTCCCTGTGGTGCTTGCTAAAAGCTTTAATGCTGACTTCAGGACCTTACAGCACAAATGAATCTTCACTTCCTAAATTTCCCCTTGGTACATATTTTTAAAAATTTATTTTATAGAGATTTGTGCTTACATCCATACATATTTTCACTGTGCATTTTCTGATCCTGTTTTATTCAGCCCTTAAATGCACATTTGAACCTTTCACTGAATAGTACTTTAATTTGCATTGATGCCCAAAGTGAGTTTTACATATCAAGATCAGACCATTTTCAGTATTATGGTTCAAAATCATCCATTTGGATGGCACTTTGTAAAACTAATGTCTGAAGGGGCATTACGATTAGCAGATGTAATGTTGGGGGGGCACGGGGAGGGCAGTACAACTCAGAGAAGACAAGTAGTGATTCTATAGCATCTCACTACGCTGATGGACAGTGACTGTAATGGGGTTGGTGGGGGGGACCTGATGAAGGGGTAGTTTAATAATCGTAATATTGCACATGTAATTGTAAATTAATGATAATTAAAAAAAACAACTAATGTCTGATTGTTTCCTTGGTACATATTTCAAAGTAGGTGAGGATTGGCAAAGGACAAGTTCTGTAAAAAGTGAATTCAGCAAATCCCAGATTTGCTCTTGGATTGACCTGTATCCATCCATTTTGATCAAAGTGGTTTGATTTGCAACAACATGTTTTCCAAAGATACTGGTCTGTAGAACAAGAGAGGAATGATGAACAATATGGACTTGCAGAGAGAAAAGATAATACGTGCCATGCTGTCTTCCTATGTGGCACGATGGAATACCATTGTGTGTGTGTGTGTGTAGAGATTTATTTCTTTTCAGTGTTCTTTCCAAAATAGCTGCCAGTGACTTTACTGGCTTGGTCTATTAATCTGTATTTTTTTTTCCTTTGACCGTTCCTCTATTCAGTCCTGTTTTATACATTTCTATATCATTTTTCATATCTTAATTGAGAGAGAGATCTTTTGCTTAAAAGTAGACCAGAGTCCATCTAGTCTGAGACAGCCTCAAATACGACATCTCTATGTAAAATGTACATCTTTCTTTTGAATACCTTCACATGATATAATATGTAGCCTTGCCCAGTCAGAGCAACTCTGTTGTATGTACTAAATTCATTTTGTGCATGTTTCTATTTATTTGAGAGCTTTCAGGCATTTCTCTTGCAGATACAGGCTCTAAGCATAAGGCAGTGGGCACAGACCAGGGAAGGGCTTACAATACGAGAAGCATGCGGGCTGAGGAAGCCAGCTAAGGAGCATGTAGACTGGGATAAGGCAGCCAAGTTCAGGCCAGGGAATTGATGCAATAATAGGAAAATGTTAAGGAAGCCATGTGTACCTTTACTTAGAAAATGTATGGTTAAGCTAAAATGGTTGATCCTGCTATGGAAGAAGACAAAAGGAAATTTTAGGAACATCTGATCTTGTAGTTAACAGCACTTGTTACTGATTGCTGTTGAGTTTAATATTTAAGCATATCTCAATGGTTACTGTAGTTAAAAAAAAAGTTTTTAAATGGACTGTGGTGCCAGGAAAGCTGTATGGAGGTGATTTAATTCCTTCAAGGCACCCTCTGTATGCTTTCAAGGTTACCGTCAGGTGAATAATAACACGTTTGTCTAAGGGTAATTTTGACTCCGCAAACTAGACCTATTCAGTATGGAAAACTGAGAGATGCCCAAATGTGGCATTAGTCATTGTGATTTTTATTAAACAAGTATTATTTATTAAGAAGATGTTAGGCACTTTTTAAATTAAAAGATAGAGTTTTAGTCATTAAATACAGAAGGTCTTAGTTACAAACCAATTACTAATGTCATGACTTAATTGTAAACTGCCCCAGAATCGGAGAATGTTGAAGTTGAATAGGATCTTAGCATTTATCTTCTAATATAGTCCTCTCACTTTACATATGAGAAAATGAAGGACTGAAGTTAGAGGGTTATATGGGGTGGATTCTGCTAAGTTCTAGTGCAATGTTTTTCTACCATCTGCCTCCCTGTATTAGTCTATTTTATTCCTAGAAGGAATGCTGTTATCTTTTCCCTGCTTCAAGAGCTGCTGCTTGGTGACTTTTTAAAGAACATTGCCCTCATCTTCAGCTTGGTCATGGCTGTGACTTCTTTACACCCTCATTGTCTCCTGGTCACTCTGGGTACTAGCTGCTCTTACATTCTTTGTTTACTCTTTTGCTGCCATCTAGGATACCACATGCCTGTTTATCCGTTTTCTCATCGGTTTATCGGTGACTTCCGGACCTTTTTTTATAACTACTTGTAAGATACTCATTTTCACTGTGTCCTAGCTCTTAAGTATGTATATATGTGGTAATAACACATACTAAATAAAACAAATCTACAAAATAATGCAATTAAGTAAATTAAATCCATGCTACTCTTAACACTTTCTATCCTATTTTCTTAAAAATTGCTAGTGGTGGCCCACTAAATTGACTTTATCTACTAGTGATTTTGACCTACAGTTTGAAAAATATTGGTCTTTAATATAACTATAATAGATACTATGTTTTATGTACACTTTTGGGTTACGGGTATTCATTTAAAAAATACTTTATCTTGTCTCATTTTTAAATGTCTTACCTCTTAAAAGAAATGCTATAACCTATCTGGTTTCCAAAGGGCAGTTAAAATCTTTCTCTTGCTTTAAAGTTCTCTTTTTCTTACTAATAGTTAAAAAAAATCTGGCATTTGGGGGGAGGGGATAAATGGTGCCATGTAAATTAATTTTCTGTTATGAGAAATGCTAATTTTTTATTTAACCATTTAAATGAAATTGATTTAAATATATTGTTCCTCTTAAACAGTTTACAGAACATGTATTTTAGCATATTTTTAGTGTTACATACTGTATAGTGTGTGACAGTTTTCACACATTGTTACATAAATTATTTTTTCACCTCTTTATGGCAGTTCTGTATGGTGACAAGGAAGTAGTATCCTAATTTTACAGGTGAAGCTGAGCTCAGGAGAGGCTGACTGGCTTGAGATTAAGCAGCAGAACCAGAACACAGGTTTTAGGACAAGGGATTTATCTGTTGTGTTGTGCACATGCATGTAGTACTATGATGTTTATTGGTGGTGGTTCCTCTGCACTTAAGGCTCTATTCTGTTTTGTGTTTGGGTTCTTTAAAATGATTTTTCTTCTCCTGTGTGAGGCTGCTGCTTCTGCATGCTGACAGTGTGCCTTGCCAATGAGCTTGACCATAGATGACTCTTTTAATTGGCTTCTCTGCTTCCATGGAGTATGAAACAGTGCTTTTAGGAACTGTATCTAGTGTAGAAATGAATTCTAAAGGTACAATCAGAGTACATAGGTTCTTCTAAGTGAAGTACAAGAACTTTACTTATTGTGTGAATTTTATCTCTTTTGTCTGCTCAGTAGCTTTTTATTTTTATAATTTATTTTTGCCTCTGAGAGGCTTTTTCCCACTTCCTTCCTGAAGTGCCCTGTGTCTCTCCAGTGACGTTGTGGGTGTTGCATGGGTTTGTGATGGCTGTCTTCATTAATGCTTTCCTTTTTGATCTATACCTAGAGCTAGATTGTTGAGGTTCCAAGAAATTGACTCCCACATAGGCCATGGTTCAGTAATCCATTATGATTGTTGTGAAGTACAGTGTGAAGTACTTTCTATTTAGTCTTCAAACTTGGAAACAGTACCTGCTGTGTAGCATATTATATTTCTTAAGCCATATATGCTTAGCAACCCCCCCTCTTTTTGTAAACAGTACTTCTAATCTGTCCAAGGCTGAAGTTATTGCTACAAGATAGCCATCAGCTGTTTATCTGGATGTGGGGCCAGATAACCATAAACTCCTTCATATCAGTACCTTTTATATACCTGACCCAAATCCCTGCCCATGAATGGTTTGAGGAGACTGTAGAATCATCAGGCATGATGTCAATACAGGTGAGTTATAAAAATCCTCAAATTATTCCTTTTGAACTTTGTGTGTGATGCATTCTGTGGAAACAGTCCCTGCTGTTCTTCCTCTTTGATGTAAGTCTCTTTGGAGATGCTGTTTCCATTTATTTCCCGAAGGGTACCAGGTCTCAGAGCTGCTCAGAGAATCAGTGTAGGTGTGCAGTGTGACAGACAGCATTGATAAGCCGTTAATCTACCTGCTAGCCATCTTTCTATTTGTTGGACCATTTTCTGTTTTGACACATATTGCTGGTCAGTATCATAGTCTGAAGAGTCTGTCCATCAGAGGGTGCAGTGAAATCTTCCCTTGTTTAAACAGGGAGAGTAATGTTGAACATCTGTGTCCACCGTTACGTCCTCCCTTCTGGAAGCCATGCACACTTTTTAAAAAAAAGAACCAAAGTAGTACCTTTCCTAACATTATCTACTCTTCCAATCTTACTTCCTCCTAATCAGAAATGACAATAATTTCCATCATTTAACATTGCCTTACTCAGGATATATAGAATACTAGACTTCTAAAACTATTTAGGCTTAATAAATCCCTACTGTGGCCCCTTAGATTATAATGGAAAATTAATTGTATGCTGTTCCTTATCTTCTGATAACAGGAAGTAAGCACCATTAAACATTATTTTATATGAGGTATAAACTGAATATTATCAAAGGCTCCTTTGTCCAGAAATATCTTCCTATGTATTTCTACACAACTGCTAATATAAGTTTCCTTTGAGAGGTTTGTTTTTAAAATGGCAAACACCATATATCTATAACCTCTTGGAGTTTTCTGGATGCTTTTACTCTTTGATACTTTACCTCTGTTATTCCTGCTTCCTGGAGACCCATCCCTGTTTATCTACTAGTTTAACTCCTACTCTTCTTTGTAGACTTGGATGAAGCATGACTTAGGTCTGAAGTGAGCACCTCAGCCGGGAAGCCTCCCTTGCTGTCATCCACAGCCCCTGTGAGTCAGGTGACCTTCTTCTGTGTTCCTTCTTGGTCTTGAGAAATACCCTCTGCAGAGCACTTACACTGTTGGGATCACTAGCAGTCTGTGGGCTCCCTGAGGACAGGAACTTTGTTTTGCTGATTTCTATATTGGATGAATTTACCTAGGTTTGGGTATCTGAGGGTTGCTCTGTCTTTGTTGAACTCATGGTAATTCACACTAGGCTTCATTATTCAGTTACAGTTGTGCACAGGGTTGTTGTAAGGGCTTAGTATGTTAAAACATGTTTTAAATAAGGATTTAATATGTGAAAATATGTTTAGAACATGTTATAAAACATATTAATAAATTAAAAGACTAGTATTGTACTGAACTTGTAGGCTTCAATAGGTGTTTGTTTAAATAACTTCATATGAATTAGTTTAAGGCAGTGTTTTCCTAACTTCCAAATAAACTTACCCTGTCAAGAAGGAATGACATTTTCTTTGTAGAGTAAGGAGAAAGAAAGGGAAAGGTAGATATTCTTCAATAATAATAGTACTTTCAGTTGTACATAGTATTTGATTTCAAAGGGCTTTTTTATAAAAAGCTTATTTGGTTCTGTTACGAGTGTTATGAGGTATTAGCTCTATTTTAATGACTCAAGAATTGTGATTTGCCAAAATTTTAGAAGTCTTTGAATTCATTTACTTATTTATGTATGTATGCATTCATACCTTTGAAATTTGCAGGGTTAGAAATTCAAAAGCTTTAAAAGGTTTTACGGTAAAAAGGTCTGTTTCCCATCCCTGTTCCCTTGCCACACAGTTGTCTTCACTAGAGGCAGTCACTGTGGTGTTTATTTAATCTTCCAGTGATATTTTATGCATGTGCAAGCAAATATGTATTTGTATTCTCTTTGCTTTTTAAAAACTAGTGACAGAACACTATACATCCTGTTCTACACTGTATTTAAAACTTTTATTGTAAAATGTACACTTGCATACAAAAGTTTTCAAACACACACATGCAATTTAAAGAATACTACACCTATTTGTACCTAACACTTAGGGTAAAAAATAGACTGGTGCCATATTACCAGTACTAAGCATTAGCCCAGCTGTGGAAGGAAAGGGCAATTGTGCCACTGGTAATGATGGCTTACAGAAGAAGATACATTGAGCAGTCTGACTCAGAGTCTGGCTTTTGGCTTCCTAGAGAGTTACAAGGTTCCCTTCTGGAGAAGTCAGTGTTCAAGACCATGAGGGAGTCCTGGGGAACACGGGGCTCTCCACAGTTGAGACATCTGGCAGAATTCTAGTGTTACTAGGTATGGATGACTGCAGAAATGTGCTCAGAAAGTGGACTGTTCTCTGTTTTCTACTTCAAATTTCATGATAGGTGATCTCCAGCTCTCAGGAGTAGATCAGTTAAACAAGTGAATGTGCTTATTTGGTTCAGACAGTAGGACATGGAGGGGAGAGTAGGAACTTCATCATTGTATAGTCAAGACATCAAGTACAGATGAGACTGGGGACTAGGCTTACGTGGGCGTTTTCTCCTCATCTTAGTAGTGGCAGCCCCCAGCATGACTGGCTACAGAGTAAAACCGTTCAGGGGGACTCACCGCCTCTGCATCTGTGTGTAGCCATCATCACAGGTTCTTCCTTTGCTGTTGTGTCTTTTCCAATAACAATCAATCCTCTATTTTCCTACACTGGCTGGATGTCTTACACTTCAATTCAATTCTGACAGTCTGTCCTTGGACTTAGCACAGACCCCCACTGGTTAAAGGGTCAGACCCACAAAACTGCCTCCACTTTAGACACCCGCTGCAAATAAGGTCCCCTGCATTTCTGCCCAGCATACTACTAGTTTGGAGGTTTCTCAACCTCCTTTGGATTTGATAATTTGCTAAAATGACTCCCAGGATATCGGCATGAAATTGTTTATAATAAACTTTTGTTATCTTTTAAGCCATGATCACCATTGAACTTACAGTCTTTAATATCATTCCTGATAATTGCTTACTTCTTTCTCTCATTCTTTCTCTTTCTGTGTTTATCCTCCAATGTCAGTTTGAAGTCTTTTCAAGAACCAACTTTTGGCTTTATTGATCTTCTGTGCTATAACTTTTTATTTTCTGTTTCTGTTGAGATTATATCTATTTATCCAATTCACAATATCTATATCAGCTATTTTGTCCCTTTTTTGTTTTCATTGAATTTATCCCATTGTTCTTTTTCTTTTGGTATCATTAATCTATAATTACATGTGCAACATTATGGTTACTAGACTCCCCACATCATCCACCACATACCCCACCCATTCCAGTCACTGTCCATCAGCGTAGTGAGATGCTATAGAATCACCACTGGTCCTCTCTAAGCCACACAGCCCTCCCCATTCCCCAAACACCCCCACATTACATCTGCTAATTGTAGTGCCCCTTTTTCCCCCTTGTCCCTCCCATCCCACCCATCCTCTCCAGCCCCTTTCTCTTTGTTAACTGATAGTCCGTTCTTGGGTTCTGTGAGTCTGCTGCTGTTGTGTTCATTCAGTGTTTTCTTTGTTCTTACACTCCACAGGTGAGTGAAATCATTTGATACTTGTCTTTTTCTGCCTGGCTTATTTCACTGAGCATAATACTCTCTAGCTCCATCCATGTTGTTGCAAATGGTAGGATTTGATTTCTTCTTATGGATGAATAATATTCCATTGTGTATATGTACCACATCTTCTTTATCCATTCATCTACTGATGGACACTTAGGTTGCTTCCATTTCTTGGCTATTGTAAATAGTGCTGCGATAAACATAGAGGTGCATATGTCTTTTTCAAACTGGGCTGCTGCATTCTTAGGGTACATTCCTAGGAGTGGAATTCCTGGGTCAAATGGTATTTCTATTTTGAGTTTATTGAGGAGCCCCCATACTGCTTTCCACAATGGTTGAACTAATTTGCATTCCCACCAGCAGTGTAGGAGGGTTCCCCTTTCTCCACATCCTAGTTACCATTTGTTGTTGTTTGTGTTTTGGATGTTGGCCATCCTCACTGGTGTGAGGTGATACCTCATTGTGGTTTTAATCTGCATTTCTCAGATGATTAGCAATGTGGAGCATCTTTTCATGTGCCCATTGGCCATCTGAATTTCTTCTTTGGAGAAGTGTCTATTCATGTCCTCTGCCCATTTCTTAATTGGATTATTTGCTTTTTGTTTGTTGAGGTGTGTGAGTTCTTTATATATTTTGGATGTCAACCCTTATCGGATATGTCATTTATGAATATATTCTCCCATACTGTAGGATGTCTTTTTGTTCTACTGATGGTGTCCTTTGCTGTACAGAAGCTTTTCAGCTTGATATAGTCCCACTTGTTCATTTTTGCTTTTGTTTCCCTTGCCCGGGGAGATATGTTCATGAAGAAGTTGCTCATGTTTATGTCCAAGAGATTTTTGCCTATGTTTTTTTCTAAGAGTTTTATGGTTTCATGACTTACATTCAGGTCTTTGATCCACCTTGAGTTTACCTTTGTGTATGGGGCTAGACAGTAGTCCAGTTTCATTCTCTTACATGTAGCTGTCCAGTTTTTCCAACACCAGCTGCTGAAGAGGCTGTCATCTCCCCATTGTATATCCAAGGCTCCTTTATCAAATATTAATTGACTGTATATGTTTGGGTTAATGTTTGGATTTTCTATTCTGTTCCACTGGTCTGTGGGTCTGTTTTTGTGCCAATACCAAATTGTCTTGATTACTGTGGCTTTGTAGTAGAGCTTGAAGTCAGGGAGTGTAATTCCCCCTGTTTTATTCCTCCTTCTCAGGATTGCTTTGGCTATTCGGGGTCTTTTGTGGTTCCATATGAATTTTAGAATTATTTGTTCCAGTTCATTGAAGAAAGCTGTTGGTAGTTTGATAGGGATTGCATTGAATCTGTAGATTGGCTAGGAAGAATAAATATTGTCAAAATGGCTATACTACCTAAAGGAAAATTGATTCTTAATCCAGACTGTAGTAAGTCAAAGTCTCCAGTTTTTTAAGGATTTTAGTGCAAGGCTCTAATGGAAATGATGTTCATAACTGGTTTCTTGGTATTAGTGATTCAGGTCCCCAGAGACCTCCCCCTTCCATAGCCAAATAGTTTTGTTATTGATAGAAATTGGGAAAGGGGAAAATAAGGTGGCTTTTTGTTTCTTAAAGTTTATTTTGAGATAATTTTAAACATACATTGAAGTATTCAGTAACAGTACAGAGTTTAGCCAGTTTTTCTGTTATTAATATAACCATAGTAAAATTTTCAAAACTAGAAAATCAACATTGGTCTTACATGACTAATAATAATGTCCTTTGGATACAAATCAGGATCCCACACTGCATGTAATTGTGTATCATTTCTTAACTCTTCTAATGTGTGATGTCTGTTTCATATAAAGGTGGACTTTTTACTTTGGGCAAGGGGTTCTTAAGGATATTAGGTTCTTAATATTAGGAAAGCAGGTAATTAAGAAAGCAATCTAGGCTATATACAGAATCTGGACATAAGAGAGGGGTGATTTAAAAAGTTGCATATAATAATGCCACATAACATGTTCTCTTCCTACAGGCTCCCACAAAGGCAGCACCTAAGCAAAAGATTGTGAAGCCTGTGAAAGTTTCCGCACCCCGAGTTGGTGGAAAACGCTAAGTTCGCAGATCAGATTTTTAAATAAAGATCTGACTATAAATTGTGGTTGAATTTTTTCTCTCAAAACGGGCATATTGGGCCTACTGGTAATAGTTTAACTACAAGTTTAAGAGCCAGGTATTTTTTAGAGTTTATTTCTCATGGATAATACCTCCTAAGGCAAACCTAATCTTAGTTGGAGATGTTACTCACAATTATGTAAATTGAGATCTAGATGGATGAATTCTAGGTTTGCTCAGCTGAAGTGTAAAGGTACATTACACAGATTGCATTGTTTCAACATTTTGGTTACATGGCTCTAAGTACTAGGACACTGCACAGATTATATAATCAGGTTGACTGCAAGAAGCAGCACTTTTTTCTATAGCTTGTATCTGCAGAAAGTAAACCATTTTAATGAATTTCTTGTTAAATTACTCTTTTTCATGATAGACACAATTATTTTATATTGGGTTTGCCTTTCATCTCTTAGTGTTAGCTGATAGCTGAGTTAAAAGGGCTTGAAACTATCAACTGTATTATTAATCTGCTTTTGCTTCCAGTAAATAAACTTAAATGAAGAGCATAACCTAACAGTATACTTAACAAATGTCCAAAGTACTTTGAGCTGGCAGTTTGACAGTGCCATAGTTAAAATTGCAAAAATGAGTAGCCTGCTGATGTTTTAAAAGATATATTTATATATGAAATGTGATAGGAAAATAGTAATCAAAATTTGTTTAGAATAGGCTTGTACTTTACAGAAAGGTCATTTTGTGTACCACACTGCCAAATTACAAGGATGCAGTGAAAAACCCACATCCTCTTGAGAAACATGGTTTTATTACAGGAATATCAGAAGGTAAACTCAGACATTAATACCCCACCCACTTCCATTATATCTCAAAGGATGGGATTTATGATTATTCTTTTTAGTGCATACTAAATTCAGGCACTGTTCTAGGCATTGGGCATAAATCAAAAGTCCCTTTAGGGGACTTGAAAACTAAAAAGATATAAAATCAACACAGGAAATATGCAATCTATACTGACTGGCTCTTGTTTAGAAATACCAAGATTATGCTTGAAAAGCAACTGGTCATGTCTTCTTGATGAGATTACAGGGAAAAGGTCATTTTTTAGCTGTGAACAAGGAAAGCTTAAAAGAGCCACTTAACCCAACTTGAATGCAGAGGTATGGATTCTAGTTTTGGGATACAATAAAATGGCCCCTTAATGCACTGCTTTACTGGTCTAAGTGTCTTAACATGGAACTGATAATTTTGGCTTCTAGAGTCCTGTGAAGCCTGCAGCCCCGGAGGAGCTAGCAATAAACACTGAATATCTGTTCTCATATGATGTAACAAGTTGAGCTTTTCTCAGGAAAATAATTGGAGTCCCTGTGAAACATTTCATTAGAACATGTATCTATTGGCCCAAAGGCACAAAGAAGAATACCAAGTGGTAGTGGAGTACTGTGTGCTTTAACCCGTGACGTTTTGGCAGAAACTAAACAATGTGGAGGAATTTAATTTAGCTTTTGTCACTTCCACCACTTTTTACTTAACAATTTTACTTGGCTATTTACTTTTTATACTAAAACCAGTACACGGAGTCAGTTTCACAGCGGGAAAGTGGTGCTGGCCCTGCACATAACATCCTTTGGAGGGTTAAGTCGGACATCTACTCTTGGTGCCCCACCCCATTGGGGGAGGGGTGTTTCTCCACTTTAAAATCATCCTCCTGCCCACAGTTGTAGTCTCCTGTTGTGTGGACTCAGTGACCAATTAAATCCGAACTGGTAGTACTGTCTCTGAGCCTGGGAGCTAGCTCACTTACCTAGAGCCTGAATCTTGAAGGATGTCTTAGGCATCCCGGCCATCTGTAGATTCCTGTAACCCCTACTCCCAAGTACCGCGGAAACTGGTTGTATCCCGTTTTTTGAGCACAAGGCACTCACCTGCTGTCGGACTCTTACCTGTCTGCAGGTGTCAGAGAGCTCATCCAGCGAGTGCAGATACCGGGACTGGGAAGGAGGGGCTTGAACCCAGAGTTTTCAGCCCTAGCAAAGCACTGCCAGTTGCGACTCCAGTTGCCCAGGAGTGACTTAGCCTGAGGTTCTTTGCCCTGCAGGTTCAACCTAGGGAGGGGTGACGGGGGCCATTGATCCAGACTAACAGTTAAAAATCTTAAACAGGACCCACACCGCACATTGGAAAACGGCAGTTGAAGTAAACTAGGCCTTTTGTGCATCCAGTATATATGTTAGGTGTAAAATGGATAATTTTTCCTCTAAGCTTATGTAAAAAAATACATGTAAATGAAGCTGTAAGAAAATAATGCTAGTTACTCCCGCTCCATGCCAGCATGATTACTTTCACATATAGAAACTCGTCATAATATAAACCGATCACTCCAGAAAAATACTGTTCCACGGGTAGTTTGGGGGCAGCAGTTTAGGCTTAGAAATTATAGTAACTCCGATTATAGACTTAGATTTTAAAACGCTTAATTGGGAACGCCACTTCCATGTGATAGGCTATTTTACCAGGGGCCTCAAAATCTCAGGTTTTTATGTTGTCGGGTGTCAGAAGGTAGGCGGGGGCGGGGCGGGACTGCTTTAATACCTTGGGGTCTGTCGGAAGATCAACTACCCACCATCAACTACACGTGCTCACAACACCGTAAAGAGCGGAAAAATAAAAGGGCAACTGCCAGGACTTAAGATGTCTGCTCAAAGCCACCCCAAATCTCCCAGGAAGGGCCTACCCGCTTCCAAAATGTCCGTCCGCAGTACTGACGTCACTAAGCCGGCTTCATCAAGCCAGAAAGCCAGTGAGCTCCAATCAGGGCTCAGTCCCCTCACCCTCTGCCCTTGATTTACGTCACTTCCTGTGGTGCAGCAGCCATTTTGTCAGTCGCCAGTGGATCCCGCGCGCTGGAGAAGTGCAGTTCCACCTGGTTTCCAACTCGTCCGTTCTCCCTTCTGGCGCCGTCGGAGAACACTCACCACAGACACAGCCGTGCCTTCCTACAGTGCCCCCGCTGTTGTTGCATCCGCCCGAAGTTAGTGCACTGTGTTCATCCCCTGCCACTGACAGGCGCCCTCGGGGAGCAGCCGTCAGCGATGTCAAGCGAGGAAAGCTACCGGGCCATCCTGCGCTACCTGACAAACGAACGCGAGCCGTACGCGCCGGGCACCGAGGGCAATGTCAAGCGTAAAATCCGCAAGGCAGCCGCCTGCTACGTGGTGCGCGGCGGGACCTTGTACTACCAGCGGCGGCAGCGGCACCGCAAGACCTTCGCAGAGCTGGAGGTGGTGCTGCAGCCCGAGCGGCGCCAGGGGCTCATCGAGGCGGCGCACCTGGGCCCGGGAGGGACTCACCACACCCGGCATCAAACCTGGCACGACTTGTCCAAAACATACTGGTGGCGAGGTAGGACCTGGCTCGCGGCGAGGGGGCGGGCCGTCGGCCTGGTGCCCAAGGAAGGCCCGCTGGCGGAGGCGGGCCTGCGTGCGCACCGTGAATTTGAGCGACCCCGCGGCCCTTCTCCTGGGCGCCCTCGCCGCCCCAACCTTCGCTCGACGGTGGAGCAGCTGCCAGGCGGAGCCTAGAGGGTGGGGGACGCGAAAGGCGCCGCACTTCCCACAGGAAGAAGGCCGGGGAAGCTGGGGGCGGGCCCTGGCCCGGGGTGGGGCGAAGGGGGCTTCCCCGGGGGCTGGGCCAGCCGCGGGGAGGGGCTGGGAAGCGCGGGCTGCGCCGGGCCCGCCTCCGGCGGCCGCTGCTTCCTGCAGGGGAAGGTGTTGGGCGGAGGGTGACGGTGGAGCTGGGCTGCTGCTGGTGCCTTTTAAAATCCTGCTTGTGCTTGTGGCTTAGGGGGCGCCGCCCAACGCCTGGGCTACTTTCTCTAGCCTTTTCTGCTAGGGTTTCGGCCTGCGGGTTTGAGGTTCTCTGGAATCGCCTGTCTGTATTCATCTTACTGTGCTTCTGCGGCGTGAATGAGGAATAATGCAATTATGAGCAGAAGTTATTTGGAGTAACTGTGGAACGATCAACTTGAACCTTGGTTTTGGAGTAACTGTGCAAACGATCATCTTGAACCTTGTTTTTAGGGCAAGAATTCAATGTGAAGAATAGCAAATACTTTTTAATTCTGACAGCTTGATATACTTACCTTTGATACTGTGACAAGCTCTTTGGAAACTGTGAGGCGCCACCGACACCCAGAAAAGATCGATTATTGTGACTGTTGTAGTCAGGAAGTATCGCTCTAAAGCGTCTTGACATTCCTTGGGTGAAGGGAATAGAGCAAGCAAGCGCCCTTGGCTTCTTTATCGCCCACACTCTCCGCAAAGTTGACGAGTATTCACGCTGTTCAGTTAGAATACTAAGTTTCCAGCCCATAGGAGAAGCTGTGTCAGGAAGGATTCTGTCGATCTCTGTATGGCGTCTAGAGAAATTAACTTGTGAGTCTCGGTTACTCATCTGTGAGTAAAAAAATGAGATTATTGAATAGTTTCTAAAGTTCTTTAAGAGTTCTTCCGTGTTTTAAGTAACAGTCCAGCTCTACATTCTTAAATGCTTTCCCTTAATTATTTTCTATTTTAAACCAGTCTCTTAATTATGTTCTCTAACGAAACACACCTGTGAAGGGATAAATACAAATAAATAATTGCTGCATTTCGTTACGATTGGTTTGGTCAGACATTGTTTTCTTGAACAAGTGCCGCAGATTAAATATTTTATGAGACGTTAACAATGATAATTATAGCTAGAGGTAACATTGGTTAAGCTTTTCCATTCAAGCATAGTTCGGAGCACTTGTTTTCTTTTTTTTTCTTTTTTTTTTAATTCTTTTTTTTATTTTATTTATTTTTTTAATATAATTTATTTTATTATCATTAATTTACAATTACATGTGCAATATTACGATTATTAAACTACCCCTTCATCAGGTCCCCACCACCAACCCCATTACAGTCACTGTCCATCAGCGTAGTGAGATGCTATAGAATCACTACTTGTCTTCTCTGAGTTGTACTGCCCTCCCCGTGCCCACCCAACATTACATCTGCTAATCGTAATGCCCCTTTTTCCCTCTTATCCCTCCCTTCCGGCCCATTTTCCCCAGTCCCTTTCCCTTTGGTAACTATTAGTCCGTTCTTTGGTTCTGTGAGTCTGCTGCTGTTATGTTCCTTCAGTTTTTTTCTTGTTCTTATACTCCACATATGAGTGAAATCATTTGATACTTGTCTTTTTCGGCTTGGCTTATTTCACTGAGCATAATACCCTCTAGCTCCATCCATGTTGTTGCAAATGGTAGGATTTGTTTTCTTCTTATGGCTGAATAATATTCCATTGTGTATATGTACCACATCTTCTTTATCCATTCATCTACTGATGGACACTTAGGTTGCTTCCATTTCTTGGCTATTGTAAATAGTGCTGCAATAAACATAGGGGTGCATCTGTCCTTTTCAAATTGGGCTGCTGCATTCTTAGGGTAAATTCCTAGGAGTGGAATTCCTGGGTCAAATGGTATTTCTATTTTGAGTTTTTTGAGGAACCTCCATACTGCTTTCCACAATGGTTGAACTAATTTGCAGTCCCACCAGCAGTGTAGGAGGGTTCCCTTTTCTCCACATCCTCGCCAACATTTGTTGTTGTTTGTGTTTTGGATGTTGGCCATCCTCACTGGTGTGAGGTGATATCTCATTGTGGTTTTAATCTGCATTTCTCTGATGATTAGCGATGTGGAGCATCTTTTCATGTGCCTGTTGGCCATCTGAATTTCTTCTTTGGAGAAGTGTCTATTCATGTCCTCTGCCCATTTCTTAATTGGATTATTTGCTTTCTGTTTGTTAAGGTGCATGAGTTCTTTATATATTTTGGATGTCAACCCTTTATCAGATACGTTTTTTATGAATATATTCTCCCATACTGTAGGATGTCTTTTTGTTCTACTGATGGTGTCCTTTGCTGTACAGAAGCTTTTCAGCTTGATATAGTCCCACTTGTTCATTTTTGCTTTTGTTTCCCTTGCCCGGGGAGATATGTTCATGAAGAAGTTGCTCATGTTTATGTCCAAGAGATTTTTGCCTATGTTTTTTTCTAAGAGTTTTATGGTTTCATGACTTACATTCAGGTCTTTGATCCACCTTGAGTTTACCTTTGTGTATGGGGCTAGACAGTAGTCCAGTTTCATTCTCTTACATGTAGCTGTCCAGTTTTTCCAACACCAGCTGCTGAAGAGGCTGTCATCTCCCCATTGTATATCCAAGGCACTTTTATCAAATATTAATTGACTGTATATGTTTGGGTTAATGTTTGGATTTTCTATTCTGTTCCACTGGTCTGTGGGTCTGTTTTTGTGCCAATACCAAATTGTCTTGATTACTGTGGCTTTGTAGTAGAGCTTGAAGTCAGGGAGTGTAATTCCCCCTGTTTTATTCCTCCTTCTCAGGATTGCTTTGGCTATTCGGGGTCTTTTTGTGGTTCCATATGAATTTTAGAATTATTTGTTCCAGTTCATTGAAGAAAGCTGTTGGTAGTTTGATAGGGATTGCGTTGAATCTGTAGATTGCTTTAGGTAGTATAGCCATTTGACAATATTTATTCTTCCTAGCCAAGAGCATGGGATGCATTTCCATTTGTTAGTGTCCTCTTTAATTTCTCTTAGGAGTGTCTTGTAGTTTTCAGAGTACAGGTCTTTCACTTCCTTCGTTAGGTTTATTCCTAGTATTTTATTCTTTTTGATGCAATTGTGAATGGAATTGTTTTTCTGATTTCTCTTTCTGTTAGTTCATCATTAGTGTATAGGAAAGCAACAGATTTCTGTGTGTTAATTTTGTATCCTGTAACTTTGCTGAATTCAGATATTAGTTCTAGTAGTTTTGGAATGGAATCTTTAGGGTTTTTTATGTACAATATCATGTCATCTGCAAATAGTGACAATTTGACTTCTTCTTTAGCAATCTGGATGCCTTGTATGTCTTTATTTTGTCTGATTGCTGTGGCTAGGACCTCCAGTACTATGTTGAATAACAGTGGAGAGAGTGGGCATCCCTGTCTTGTTCCTGATCTTAGATGAAAAGCTTTCAGCATCTCGGCATTAAGTATGATGTTAGCTGTGGGTTTGTCATATATGGCCTTTATGATGTTGAGGTACTTGCCGTCTATACCCATTTTGTTGAGAGTTTTAATCAGGAACGAATGCTGAATTTTGTCAAATGCTTTTTCAGCATCTATGGAGATGATCATGTGGTTTTTGTTCTTCTTTTGGTTGATGTGGTGGATGATGTTGATGGATTTTCGAATGTTGTACCATCCTTGCATCCCTAGGATGAATCCCACTTGATCATGGTGTATGATCCTCTTGATGTATTTTGAATTCGGTTTGCTAATATTTTGTTGAGTATTTTTGCATCTACGTTCATCAGGGATATTGGTCTGTAATTTTCTTTTTTGGTGAGGTCTTTGCCCGGTTTTGGTATTAGAGTGATGCTGGCTTCATAGAATGAGTTTGGAAGTATTCCCACCTCTTCTATTTTTTGGAAAACTTTAAGGAGAATGGGTGTTATTTCTTCTCTATATGTCTGGTAGAATTCAGAGGTGAATCCATCAGATCTGGGATTTTGTTCTTGGGTAGTTTTTAAATTACCACTTCGATTTCATAGCTGGTGATTGGTCTGTTTAGTTTTTCTGTTTCTTGCTTGGTCAGTCTTGGAAGGTTGTATTTTTTTAAGAAGTTGTCCATTTCTTCTATGTTTTCCAGCTTGTTAGCACATAGATTCTCATAATACTCTCTTATGATTCTTTGTATTTCTGTGGGGTCCGTCGTGATTTTTCCTTTCTCATTTCTGATTGTGTTTATGTGTGTTGATTCTCTTTTTCTCTTAATGAGTCTGGCTAGGAGTTTATCTATTTTGTTTATTTTTTCAAAGAACCAGCTCTTGGTTTTATTGATTTTTTCTATTGCTTTATTCTTCTCAATTTTATTTATTTCTTCTCTAATTTTTATTATGTGCCTCCTTCTGGTGACATTGGGCCTTATTTGTTCTTCTTTTTCCAATTTCAGTAATTGTGTCTTTAGACTGTTCATTTGGGAATGTTCTTTCTTTAAATAGGCCTGGATTGCAATATACTTTCCTCTTAGAACTGCCTTTGCTGCGTCCCACAGAAGCTGTGGCTTTGTGTTGTTGTTGTCATTAGTCTCCATATATTCTTTGATTTCTGTTTTAATTTGGTCATTAACGCATTGATTAATTAGGAGAGTGTTGTTAAGTCTGCATGTATTTGTGAGCCTTTTTGATTTCTTTCTAAAATTTATTTCTAGTCTTATACCTTGGTGATCTGAGAAGTTGGTTGGTAGGATTTCAATATTTTTGAAATTACTGAGGTTCTTTTTGTGGCCTAGTATGTGGTCTATTCTGGAAAATGTTCCATGTGCACTTGAGAAGAATGTGTATCCTGTTGCTTTTGGGTGTAGAGTTCTGTAGATGTCTGTTAGGTCCATCTGTTCTAGTGTGTTGTTCAGTGCCTCTGTGTCTTTACTTTTTTTCTGTCTTTTTGATCTGTCCTCTGGAGTGAGTGGTGTGTTGAAGTCTCCTAAGATGAATGCATTGCTGTCTATTTCCTCCTTTAATTCTGTTAGTATGTGTCTCACATATGCTGGTGCTCCGGTGTTGGGTGCGTATATATTTATAATGGTTATATCTTCTTCAGGGACTGACCCCTCTATCATTATGTAATGTCCTTCTTTGTCTTTTGCTACTTTCTTCGTTTTGAAGTCTATTTTGTCTGATACAAGTACTGCAACACCTGCTTTTTTCTCTTTGTTGTTTGCATGAAATATCTTTTTCCATCCTTTCACTTTTAGTCTGTGTATATCTTTGGGATTTGAGGTGAGTTTCTTGTAGGCAGCATATAGATGGGTCTTGCTTTTTTATCCATTCTGTTACTCTGTGTCTTTTGATTGGTGCATTCAGTCCATTTACATTTAGGGGGATTATTGATAGGTATGTACTTATTGCCATTGCTGGCTTTAGATTCGTGGTTACCAAGGGTTCAAGGGTTGCTTGTTTACTATCTAACAATCTAACTTAACTGTCTTGCTAAGTTATTGTAAACACAGTCTGATGTTTCTTTATTTTTCTACCTTCTTATTCCTCCTCCTCCATTCTTTCTATAATAGGTGTTTTATTCTTTGCCTTTAGTTAGTATTTGGATGGTCTGCTTTCTTTGCTATGATTTTATTTTCTCTGGTGACATCTTTTTAGCCTTAGGTGTACTTCCATCTAGAGCAGTCCATTTAAGATATCCTGTAGTGGTGGTTTATGAGATGCAAACTCTCTCAACTTTCATTTGTCTGGAAATTGTTTAATCCCTCCATCATATTTAAATGATAATCGTGCTGGATACAATATTCTTGGTCCGGGGCCCTTCTGTTTCATAACGTTAAATATATCATGCCATTCTCTTGTGGCCTGTAAGGTTTCTGTTGAGAAGTCTGATGATAGTCTCATGGGTTTTCCTTTGTAGGTGATCTTTTTTCTCTCTCTAGCTGCCTTTAATACCCTGTCTTTATCTTTGATCTTTGCCCTCTTATTTATTATGTGTCTTGGTGTTGTCTTCCTTGGGTCCCATGTGTTGGGAGATCTATGAGCTTCAGTGGACTGCGAGACTACTTCCTTCCCCAACCAGGGAAAGTTTTCAGCAATTGTTTCTTCCAAGACACTTTCTATCCCTTTTTCTCTCTCTTCTTCCTCTGGTACTCCTATAATGAGAATATTGTTCCGTTAAGATTGGTCACACAGTTCTCTTAATATTCTTTCATTCCTAGAAATCCTTTTATCTCTCTCTGCCTCAGCTCCTCTGTACTCCTGTTCTCTGTTTTCTATTCCATTAACAGTCTCTTGCATCTCATCCATTCTGCTGTTAAGCCCGTCGATCACTTGTCTGATTTCTGTATTGTCTTTTCTCAGTTCCCTCACTTCCTCCCTCAGCTCTTGCACATTTCTCTGTAGGTCCATCAGCATGGTTATGACTTTTATTCTGAATTCTTTTTCAGGGGGACTGTGCATTTCCATCCCTTCAGACTCCCTCTCTGGGGTTGTCTGGTTGATTTTGGTCTGAACCATATTCCTCTGTCTTTTCATGGTTATATAATTGGTGACTGATAGTTGCCACGTATTTCAGCTGGGTTCTTTAAGACTTTAAAACCAGAAGAAAAAAATAGTAAAAAAGGAAAGAAAGAAAGAAAGAAAGAAAAAAAGAAAGAAAAGAAAAAACAAAAACAAAACAAAAAAACAAAAAAAATGCCCACCGGACGTAGATTCTGTTGGAATGCTGTAGGTGGCGCTATTGCCCCACTCTTCCACAGCTGTGACTGTGCCGCTCCGCAGGATCCTTTATCGCTCTGGCAGGGGTGGGAACGAATAAGAGGCTGTTGATTTCAGTGAGAAGTGTAAGTATGTCTACGCTTCCTCAGTCGCCAGCTAAGGCATCTGAAACTCCCCAGGACTCCCAGCCTGCTGGGCTGAGTGTGCTGGGGCGATCCGGCTCCTCCGCTGGGCTCCTGTCTCTTTAAGACCGCTGAAGAAAGCGCGCGCTTTTTTTTTTTTTCCTTCCCGGGAGCCGGCTGCAAGCCCCCTGGCGCGTTCCTGCTCAGATCCTGCCCCTCTGTCTCTCCAATCTCCGCTGCACTCCGCAATGTGGGTCAGCGCTCCCCGCGCAGATCACCGGGGCTGGCTACTACTTCGCGGGGTGCACTTCCACTCCCTCCCGGCTCTGAATCCTCTCCTCCCGCCGGTGCGCTGGGGTGGGGGAGGGCTCGGGTCCCGCCGGGTCGCCGCTCCGTATCTTACCCGCCTCTTGGGGTGCCGAGTCCTCTCGGGTGTAGCTGCACGCTGTGCGCTTTCCTGTGTATTCTCGTCTCTCTTTTAGGAATAGATGTATTTTCTGTGTTTTCGTAGATAAATATAGTGTTGGTAGGAGATTTCTGCCGCCCTGCTCACACCGCCATCTTCCCGGAAGTCCC